>JARHVA010002023.1:2620000-2827500 GCA_037957365.1 Torreya grandis
CATTGTATATTATTCAATATTCCAAGTAAAACTTATACAATAAATTGCTATAACCCAATAATGCTTTACATAATGTTGTTGGTCTAACTGGTAATCTACAAGTGTTTGAAAGTTGTTATTTATATATTCATTCCTCACTAAAGTCACTACACACACACACACACACACACACACACACACACACACACACACACACATGCATACATACATACATACATACATACATACATATATATATATATATATATATATATATATATATATATATATATATATATATATATATATATATGTATGTATGTATTCCTATAGATCACTATATACTACGTCAACACAAAACAATAAAAGTATGTATTCTTGTAGATCACAATTTTCCTATAGATCAGCTTATAATCTTACTTGTGCATAGTCACTGCATATTTTACTTAAGTCCATTACACCTTATCTAAAGTATAAGTTCTTTATACATATATAGGTAAATATTTAAAGTCTCTACCTAAGTCATTGCATGCATAATTATTTCTTTGTTCATATTGAGGTGTATATAGCCATGGTTGGAGCGATTTGTATATAGATATTCCTGAATAAAACAAAAGTTGTTAACCTATGATACATATTAAATATTTGAAGAATATACATAATATATATGTTATCTGTTAATGTATATAGTGATTTATAATGGTTAACTACAACATATTTGTGTACTCTATATTATAGTGATGTATTCAACATATATATAAATCAAATATTAGAGCAGTATAATATAGATGCCAAATCTACTACAATATATTGATAATAGATATAATAGAATAATTACTTAGATACGACATAATATACAATATACAATAAATCTAGATAATAGAGGAGTAAAATATAATATACAATAGATTGATGGATAATAGAGGATGTATATTATATTGTACATCAAGTGAATTTGCTAAATCTTGATATAAATCTACGTATATTTATGAATCGATACATTTGATATTGATGTGCTAGTGTACAATACATAATATACAATAGATGGCTATATAATAATAACAATCGTTATATATTATATCAATGAACATTGATAATTATAAAAGATCTTTTTGTTATATATTCTATGCCTAGCACTATATAGTTGGTATATTCACTTAAGTTTTCTAGCCAATTTGCCATTTATAAAACATTGAATGTAGATCATTGTGCATAGTAAATGATTTACCACATTAATTATATCACTATTTTTCAAATTTATACCATATAAGTAATGATAATATTCTAACACATCCAATTTCCATACTTCATAAGAAGATAGCCTACCTTGTAGAAACTTCTATTTGAACTGACTCTTTCCTTCTTTTTGTCCTTTCTCCTCTTCTCACCACTTCCATGTTCTATCTTCCTCTAGAATTACAACCCTTCTTTTCCTTTTATTAACTTTTTTTTAAGTATGGCATTTTTTTAAAGCTACCTTTTAAAAAAAAATTCTATTCCATGATTTTCTTTTTATTTTTCTATTTTCATGCTTTTCTTTTATTTTTCCCTTTTTCCTAAATTTACATTTTTCCTCTAAGTCGTATTATTCCAATTTGTTTTTATTTCCACAATTTAAGAAAATATAATTAATTAATTAATTACTTAATTGTAAAAATTTATATATTTGTTAATTGTAATTAGCACCACAAACATCATGACTTAATATCAATGATTAACTCATTAATCATCAAATTTGAATTTATTCTATTTATGTAATTTTTTATTTTAAAAAAAATTAATAGTTATGAGAATATTAATATGACATAAATGTAGTCACACTAGATTAATTTTAGATAGGCATTAAACTAAGCTAACACACATACTCAATCATCAAAATGCAGTCAATCATTAAAACATACTAACATTAACCATTTATCTATGCATATAATATGTACTAACTAATGTGGTGTGTGTAGGGATCTAGCCATTTATTTATCAACCACCATAAACTCTATCTATATTGCCCTTTTTGATGATGATCTCCCTCCATCATGCTTTGAGGGATGAGTTTCTCTTGTGTCAAAATCATAATCAAGTAGGTAGTTACACCATAACATCATGACATAAATATCATAAAATACTGCTAAAATAACAAGTCAACACGATCGTAATATAACAATATACACTACAACTAACTCATAGTAATGAAATCATGTAATCTAAACAATATTCAACTATCTTATAACACCATATAACTCATAAATTAGGTAATAATACCCAAATCAAATTACTAACTATAAATATCCATAGATAATCAAGTAAATTTGTTTAGCAAGGAATCAAGATGTAAAATTTTGGTAATATATGAGTAATGAAATATGGTTTAACAATGGGTTATTTAGAAATAGGATCACCTAAAAAGGGTTCATCAAAGACTGGCTTGTTGGAATGAGGCTCTTCAAAGATAGGATAATGGTCTAAGAGTGACTCAACAAAGATTGGCTCATCATAGTGAGGCTGATCAAGGATAAGGGACTAGTCTAAAGGGGGCTCAACAAATATTGGATTGTCAAAGTGAAGCTCCTCAAAGGTAAATGAATGATCTAGTGGTGATTTATCATAGGATTACTCATTATGAATAGGTGTTTCAACAAAAACATCAAGGATTAACTGGTTCTCTTGGCCTTGGCTTACACTTATTTGAAAAATATTAGACTTAGGTACACTTTGATACTTTATCATGACATATTATAATGACATTTTATGGATAGGTAATGATGGGATCTATTGTAGCTCAAATATTAGCTTGGCTATTGGATGTATTTATTATTTCTAAAGAATATTATTCAATCATTCTTTAGGAAAGTTAGAATGGAATCTAACTCCAACCCTCAATGATTTTAGAGGGATACATCTCTATTCTCAACAATACATTTATTAAATTGGATTTGAAAATGAGCTAGTGATGGACTAACTGACTTAGATGGGTGGGAATTATAATATAATGATTGGTGTGGTTGAGGCTTAATCATGATATCCCTAACGATCAATCAAATTTTGGACATACTATGTGAACCTCAAACATTGATTAAGTGAATGGCCTTGAATCCCATGATACTCACAATATTTGTCTATTTGGTATTAGGAAGGTTTGAGATTATTTTCATCAAAAGGTTGAGTATGTGGACACACAATTATGTTTGTTGTGACTGTAGATTAGAAATCCAAGAGAGATTAGTCAATTGTTAGTGAATAAATAAAAAATAAATTAAAGACATAACTTCTCAGGTCTAATCCCTAGGTTGATTTATGATAATAAAAAATGAAATGCAATTGAAAAGATAAAATAAAAATATTACCTCCCTTAAAGATATGCTTGAAAATTGATTTGTAGATGTTGAGTTGGGATTGTAATCTAGAAGTATTTGGTAATGCTAGTTCCTTGTGAGCAAAATATCTCCTATTTCACCTTTATTTTGATGGCTTTGTTGTGGTTTAGCAATTGATATAAGAATATTGAAGCTTCTAAGGTTATTTTGGCATAATAACCTTACAATATTGGATCTTACTAGAGAAATTTTGGCATAGTACGATTAGGATGAAGAAGCTTAGCTAAATTGGAGGAAGAACCTATAATTTATAGACTTTTAAAATGAATGTGAACCATCCATCTTGAGATGAGAATTAAGGGATAAGAATATAATATATTTTTTAATTCAAAATGGGAATCTTGAATTAAAAATTAGAGCAGAGAATATGTGGGACTCATAAATGAATATAAAATTAATTTAGGAGGAAGATGTAATATAAAATTGGCAAGTGGGATTGAGTGGAATATGAGGTGGATTATTAAATTAGAAATATGAGGAAGATAATATTATAAAATTATAATGATGGGGGATAGGTAGAGCCTAGGGCATATTTGAAATTTGGAAAAGAAAATAGAGTGGAAGATGACCTCATGAGGTGAGGATAATTAGATTTTTAGATTTATATAAATTGTAAACATTTAAAATCCATGGAGTTTCTGATTAACAAAGGATTAGTTAACTAATTTAGATTAATTAATTAATAAAGATGTGAATAGTAAACTATGAATAGTTATGGTGAATTAGAATTAGATAAAACTAAGGATAATTAGGGATGATTAAAATCAACATGAAGTGTCTAATTTTAAGTGTCTACATTTTCCCCCTCTTTGAGTTATTATGACACACTAATGAAGTAATCAATTTTTTAAGAATGAAAAAGTTCTTAAAATATTAGATAAAAAAATAATTAAAGACCCATGATATGTAGATCATAAATCCAAAAGAGATTATGCAATTGTTAGTGAATAAATTAAAAAAAAATTAAAGACATAAATTCTCAAGTATAATACCTAGGCTGAGCTATGATAATCAAACATGAAATACAATTGGAAATATAAATAAACAATCTTACCTCCCTTAAAGATATGCTTGAAAATTGATTTGTAAATGTTGAGCTTGGATTGTGATCTATAATTCTTTGACAATGATAGTTCCTTGTGGGTAACATCTCTCATTCACCTTGATGTTTTGTTGGTTGGCATGAGAGAGTGATGAAACTTCTTGTAGAATTTAGCATGGTTTTTTTGCATGAAGAAGCTTGTCTAAATTGGAGGAAGAACCTCTAATTTATAGACTTTTAAAATGAATGTGAACCATCCATCTTGAGATGAGAATCAAGGGATGATAATAAAATATAATTTTTAATTCAAAATATGAATCTTGAATTAAAAATTGGAGTAGATACTAGTGGGACTCACAAATGAATACAAAATTCATTTTGGAGGAAGATATAATATAAAATTGGTAAGTGGGATTAAGTGGAATATTAGGCGGATTATTAAATTGGAAAGATGAGGAAGATGATATTATAAAATTCAATGATGGGGGATAGGCATAGCTTAGGACATCTTTAAAATTTAGAAAGGGAAATGGAGTGGAAGGTGACCTCATGAGGTGAGGATAATTAGATTTTTGAATTTATAGAAATTGTAAATATTTAAAATCCATGGAATTTATGATTAAGGAAGGATTATTTAATTAATTTGGATTAATTAACTTAATAAATATGTGAATATTAAACCATGAATATTGATGATGAATAGGGATGATTAAAATTAACACAAAGTACCTGATTTTAAGTGTCTACATTTTGCCCCTCTTTCAAAAGTCATTGAGAGACACAACTGAAGTAATAAATTTTCAAAGAATGAAAAAGTCATTAAAATATTAGATAAATAAATAATTAGTGACCCATGATGCCCTCTCGAGAGGGATTGTATGATGTGGATGGATTCATGAAAAAGAGATGAATAAGAATGGTGAACTTAACTCATGGATACACTTAATCCAAATGAGATAATGCTTGCACACTTTTATCATAATGGTTAAGAATAGTAGAGTAAAATTGGCTCCAAAGTAGGGAGAAGTGGGAAGGATTTATCCCAAAACAAGTGGCACACTTTAACTAGCCCCAAATAGGGTGAAAATCTATGGCTTATAATTAGAAAAATTTGCCCCAATAGGGAAAAATGATTGTATAGGGTCCTAAATATGATGGTATAGATATGGAAATAGATTGCCCTAGTAGAACAGATGTAATCATTGATAGGTCCAAATGATTTACCCTAGTAGGGTATATTTCATTATAAAATGATGCAAATGGTTAACTAATTGATTAATAAGCATAAATCAAGGATTAAACCTATCACATAGATAAAAAATGAGAGGAGTGATGCAAATGTAGGTACAATGGTATAATAAATTTTCAAAAATTAAGAAGCTACAAAAACTATGCACCTATGAATGGTCAAAGTGATAAGATAAATGATAGTCATAATAACAAGATAATGATTCAAGAATGATGTGATTTGATTGGAATAATTTTAATAAAATGATAATGATTATTTGTATATTATTATATGTATTATGAGGATCATATAAATTAGCCATATGATCTAGTTTATTGAGATTTAGTAAACAAGGAGTTATTTGTGTTGAAACATTTTTGAGTAGACTCCTAGATCTATATTTTTAATGTGACATGAAATAATATGCACCATGATATAAAACATCATGATGACATGGTTGTAATGTGCATAAGGACCAAACCTTGATATAATTGACAATGGAAAAAAACACACCAATGATAAAAAAAACCATGATGATAATGTTGATAAATGCTAATGGATTGACTCAAGTAGAACTGTGTGATAAGAATTACCATGATGATTACCCTACTAGAATAATGGACTGATTTAAGGTAAAAACAAAACAAAATAAATACCTAATAAAACACACACATATAAACTTGAAGATAAAAGTAATATAAAGCATCTTGTTGTCTAACCAAGTCCAAATCCATGTGTGAAGGCTTAATGATAATGATAAATGGATGGTGCCCCCAAGTAAGGATACATGTAAGGGAAGGACACATCCCAACAATGGTTTAGGAATTAAAAGGACTAGATTAAGGATTTTGAAAATATTTAGGATAAGAAAATTATTTTTGGATTTTGACTCTTTATATCTCATTTTGAGATTGTAAGTGATTTTTAAATGTTTAAGTTTTTTTATTGTTTTGAATGTTTTTAGAACTTTGGGGTATCTGAAGTCAATGGATATTGACAAGATATAAATGGTGCCTACTCAAAAAATAATGAGTGTGACTTAGGATGATCTTAAAATGGTGAAATCATGGTAAAGAGGTGACTGATATGACCTCAAAAACTAAGCATTCCCTACATAGTCCAAATGGACTTGAAGTCACTATAGTTATACCCATAAGATTTGAACTATGCATCACTAACTTAAAATAGATTACAAAAGGGTAAGAGCCTAGAAATAAATAATCTTGTAAAATTATGAGAATGTTAGATAATGGTTGCTCATAAAATGATGAGAGCATCAAAAAGGGGTAATCAAGCTGACCTCAAAAATTGAGTGTTGCCTACATAGTCCAAATAGATCTTAGGTCAATGTAGTTCAGCCTATAAGATTTGAAATATGAATAAATAGTAGGGTGGAAAATAATAATGGAACAATGGTAAAATAAATGGCATAGAATTTGGCAAAGGCTGAATAATAATGGATGACAATGAGGGAAAGGACCATGAGTCTCCAAGGACTATGTCACGTGAGAACCAAATGTGTCCAGTCATCAAAGTGTCATGGAGTAATAGGCTATAATTTTCCATAAATAGGTCTTAATATACCTTCCACTTCCATAACAAGGTTAATACAGGAAGACTAATGGTCATAATAAGATGGGCTAAGATGAGTAGGAATAAATGTCTAAAATGGCTTGAAATGGTTAGAGAATGGAAATGGTCTATAATGAAAATAGGGATACCCCAAAGTGTCAAGGTAATTATAGAAAAAATTTATTGAAACATGATTCCAAAAGTCAAGTTTTCATCAATTTTATTTTCCAATGCATCATAGGCATGGTTTTCACCATTAGATGAATTATTTCTATTTCTATTTCTCTTTTGATTTTTTGATTTTCGAGCATCTCAACTCAATGAAGAATTATGAGATGTGTAATGTAGACCCTTTTTTGTCTAACGAATACCTTATTAGAATATTTTCTTTGTCTAAATATTATTGGTGTTGTGAACTGCACTGATTTTGTTGTGATCTTCATTGGTTGTTGATCATGCTTCTTTCAAACCTCTAAACAAGATGTATTTGTAGCCTATTTGAAAAAGAGTGTTTCTAAGAAGGATTAATAAGGGTAAGAATGGGATAAATGATCTTCTTGAATAATGGAAAATATGTTGTGATTGGAATGTATAATGATTTGATGATAAATGAAGATTGGGATTTTCAGTCACACACAATGTTGTTGATTTCAGATTTGAATTGTCTTTGGTTTTGGTAGGGTTGACATTATCTTTAGTAATGTGTTAATAAACTAATGAGGAATGTATTATATCAATGGTTGGTGCATTGAAGATGTTTTCATCAATAAAATATTTTTGATTATTTTGTATTGAATTTTCCAATAACACCTTAAATATGGTTTCACTAAGGGATGTTGATAAATCATTTTGATTATCCTTTAGCACCTTAAGCAAGGTTTCACTAAAGGATTATAATTTTGGATTTTACTTATTATCTAGTGCCTCAAATAAGGTTTCATAATAAGATGTTTAGTTTAAACTTTAATTTTTCCTTATTACCTTAAATAAGGTTTCATTAGGAGATTGTTATTTTGCTTTGATAGCATCTTACTTCCCTAGAAATTATGCCACTAAAATGTCACCATGGATGCCATTCAAAAATGTGTGATTCTATCAGTCCTTATCAACATTTGTGGGAGGTGGAATGTTAATATAAATGCTAGGTTGATGAATTATAAAAGCATGTGTAATGGTAATAAAAGGGGAAAAGGCAAGACAATTCTTGTAGAGGCTAATATGAGAACTTACATTGATGTTGAAGGAAACATCCTAAAAACTATGGAATGATCACAAATGCCTTCAATTGAATATGCTGGAAATGTGGATCCAATGCTATAACATACATCAATATGTTTTAATTCTAAAGTTGATTCTAACTCAAGAGGATCTGACCCTAATGTTGAGACTGATGTTGATTCTTTTTTTGATGCTAAATTTGATATTGATTCTGAAATGGAACCCAAATCTAATATTTAATTCTGAAATAGAAATTGATTCTAATGTAAATCTAACTACAAAAAGGGGTTATTGAATTAAACTATCCATAAGTACCTTGTTTAACTTTTACTTGGAAATAGAGGCTTTAAAATGAAGAAATGTTTGGAAATTGGGAATATTTAGAAATGGATGAATAAAGGGATATAGCTAAAAAATAATAGGTTATTTAAATATAGGCTCATTAAAGATGGGTCATGCGTCAAATAGAGGTTCTTCATCAAATATAAGTGGATCGTCAATGGTTTGGATTTGATAAAAGATGGGTGATTTGACAAAAATGTCATCTTGATCTTGCTTTGGAAGTGGATGTATCTGATCATGATTAGGAAGGAAATCATGACATATTCCAATCGAGTGCCTATTAGACTTGGACATATGTTAATTTTTAATAGATATTATCCCTTGGAGAGGTAATGACTTAATAGGTCTATATCATTGGATTTATTTTGGTGACTCTTTAGGAAATCTAATCAAATAGTGTAAGTCCTCTATAAGAAATCCATCTTGAAGTTTAAAACCCATTTCCCACAATCTAAAAATATATTCATCCTTATTATCAAATAGTTGTTGATTGAATTGTTCTTATTCATAATCTATACTAGATGACATATTTGGGAAGTGTAATTAATCTGTGAACATCACTGATAAACTCAAAATGAAATTTTAAAAATATGGATTCTAAATTTCTTGAACTTAACAAATTCTCTAAAATACTCAAAAGAACTTGCAAATTAGTTGGCAAAAGTATTCTCAGTTGTTGAGTTGGATTGGAATTGTCAAAGACTTGTTACTTCCATTTACCAATTAAACCATTTTTTGTTTTTAAATCAAATGTCATAAATTGTCAATTTTTAAATATTGCATGAGTTCTTGATTAATTAAAAATCAGAGTATTGAAAATAAAACATGCAATAAATGACAAATTACCACATGAAATTGATAACGGAGTTTGATATATCTTGCCTACGTCTCCGGGTCCACCCAATAGTGAGGACCATTTCTATTAAATTTGTGCAACAAATGGCTTAAAAATTTCTTGAAATGTTACACAACTTCCCTCAGGCCTGATCTCTATCCAAGAATTCCACCTTTGCTGATAAACTCAAGCTCAGTCACATGGAATCCTTCCTCAGTCTTCAATCCCCTTCTGAAATGTGCTTAAGTCCCTTCAATCAATCTATTGGTATATCCAAATAATAATAATAACATTCTCTTTTTAATTACAAAACATAATTAAAAAGGCTTACCTTCTATGTATAAAGGTCAGAATTTGGATCATAATCTGCTTGCTAAATCCATCTCCAAGCTTAAACTAGCTCTCAGCTTCTTAATAAAAAAACATAGTCCCTGCGAAGCTTAAATTCAAATACAAATGCGTGCCTTTTATAACACTTCCAAGTCCATAGCTTGGTCGGTCAAGGCTTATCCCTTTTGCATAGGAGGTCATGAGTTCAAGTGTTATCCCATTCTATTTGGGTGCTTTACTTATCATTTATCTCACATTGGGTATTTCAAACAGTTTCCAAGTCTTTTAATAGTGAGGCAGCCTCCTTACATAATGCTGACGCCCCCTTTTGGTGGGTTCAAGGCATAAAACATAGAATACATGTTGGTTAGTGTGCCAAACATAGCAATGGGTAAGGGTGATGTCCCCTTCTCACGTTCCATAAGGTAGGTGGCCATGGCAAACATTTCAGTCTCCAATGTTGGCATAAGACCTAGTATTTCTCATGGTTTCCAATCTTAGCTAATTCATCAATGCATTGGATGAAGTGGAAAATTGGTTTTCCCATGTGGCGTATGGGGTTTACTTGGTAAATAATAAATTACAAAGAATTTACAACATGTAATTTAATCCATACACACTGTCAAAGACAAATATCATCCAAATTTTTGGACTTCCATTGACTACCACGTGTCACCTTCTAATTGGTCCACTTTTTGCATTCACATTGCGACATGTCATCTTTTGACACCACATTTTACTTGTCATAAGAAAACTTCAATGGCCTATAAATTTTGCATATGGTGTCCATTTTGCAAACTGTGAAAAGTGCCAAAAAGCTCTCGATGAGCTCTACGCTATTTTATTATTTTCATCATGACTTGGAAACTTTATCTAAACTAAACTCTGGATCAATAATTAATGTATAATATTTAGTTAGATGTGTTGTCGCTATAAGAGTGGCTTGGATTTTGAAAATTTCAAAGTAAAAGTAAATTAGTCTAGTTGTTGACTAAGCTGAGTGAGTTGATATATCATACTTTGACATAAGATGGGTGATAATAGAACATGTGGAAGATCATGAGACACCATAACTCAGATGAACCTTGAACTAATGCCCCCAAAAAAGGATACATGTAAGGGGAAATGGATTGGAAGAAAATTGGCCCAAAAAATGGGTGGTCTTGGCATAAATTGGAATAGGACCAATGAAGGGTGAATTGGCACAAAATTAAAAAGATTGAAATGGTATTGATTTGATTGGCCCCAAATAGGGTGAATTGGCACAGGTTAGAATTGGTTTAAATGGTTTTGATTTGATTTTGCTCCAAAAAGGGTGAATTGACATAGATATGATTCAAATGAAAGAAATGATGGATGCTATGACTTTGTCATTCCTGACTGACATGTGTAATAGATTGGATGGAAAGATAATAAATGGTTTGAATTATCATGTAATTGATTAATATTCAAACTAGAATGGTATAAAATTGCATTGAAATGGTACATAATTACTTAGGTACATGGTTTAAGATGAAATAGATTTACCTTTGACTGACATGGTACATAATTGGTTTAGAGTGGTATAAAATTGGTTTGGTACATGGTTTAAGATGAACTAGCTTTAACTTTGAATGAATTGGCACATAACTAGTTTGATATAGAATTTGAAGTTGAATTTGACTTTGACATACCTTGAATTTTTAAATTGGGTATGTCAATGTAAATGTCAAATGAACTAGTTTTATCAATGTTAACTTTGACACAGTTTGGCATAAGAATTGGTACTTTGACTTTGAAATTGCTAGCAAAATTTAAACTTGTATTGGAACTAGAACTACGTTTGGAACCAAATGGATGGCACATCGACATGGTTTTGAAAAGGACTCAATTTTTTTGTCTTGATTTGGAAGGTTTAATCTTATAAGCTTGACCTTGTGAATAAATAAAGGAAACTTGATTGATTTGAGGTATTTTTAGGACCTTAGAATGTGTAAATATTGGCACAAGAATTGGAAATTTGGTCTTGAAATGTTGAATCAAGATCCAAACTTGATTTAGATCTTAATTCCTAAAAGGGGTTGATCTTGGCATAAAACAAACTAAAATCAGGAACATGGTTTAGAATTTGGAACTTAGAGGGAAAATCATAATGGTTAATTGGTTGTGAACTAAATTAAATGGTATAATGACACACATTTGACCAAAAATTGGGCACTTGAACTTAAGAATTTGTTTGTTTAGTAATTTAAAATAAAGGCACATTAGAATGGGCACTTGAACTTGCACTTAGGTTTGCACTAAATTGAATGAGATGACAGCATAATTTTGACAAGAAATTAGATATTGGTTTGAAATTGGTCTTTGGATTGGGACTAGGACTCGGTCTAATACCAAATAGATGTCATAATGGCATGGTTTAGACGAGAATTTGGACATTATTATTTAATTGGTTTGAAGTTGGAAATTTTATATTTGTATAAGACTTTTGGTTTTAATTGGGTAGCCTAACAACATGGTTTGGATAAGAAATGTAGGAATTTGAGCCAAGTTTAGACATGTCACTTTGATTTGACCCATAATTTTGGCAAAGTAATGCTTCATTGTGTGGGTATACAAATGGTTTTGGCTTTTGACTTGGCTTTTTTAAATTTGGACTCAAGTTTAAACAAGGTTTCAACATGACAATCAAGTAACAATACACAAGTATTACAAGGCACTTTAGTAATTGACTCAAGTTTGCATCGCATCCATTAAATATTTTTAAACACTCACCTTGGGAAAGGATTATAAGTTTAAAGTTAATTAAATAAATTATTATAATTATTGGTAGGGTTTTTAGGCTCCCCCTTCTCTTTCAAGGTCGTACAATAAAGGCAAACTTTGAGGGTTGTTACCTTTGCACCCCTGCATCAATGTATGATCCATGGTAAAAGAGGAATATAATTTCTTTTACAATGGGATACATATATGGTCCATATATACAACCCATAATAGGAAGTACATGGGTACAAAAATCCATCTAAGAATAAATCTAAATTGGGTAATCCATAAAAGGGGTCTTGTCCCCACCACAACTATGCCAACCTTACCTTCTATGTAGTAACACTACTAGAGTTGGATTTAAATATTATGTCTAATGTATTGGTGTAGGTTTTCCCCTTAACTTCATGACATTATCCTTGGGAATCATATTTATCCCTAATGATAATTGTCTTCCATTTGTATACCCCATCGAATGCACTAAATTGGTACGTAAGTTGGGGTGTCAATTCCCAATCACCATACCCTATGAATCTTGAAATAAGGTGATGAAATTACAATTTAAATTACTAAAATAAAATATGAAAGGTATCATTTTGACTAACTAATATTTTGCATAAAATGACTTGACACTTTTAAATTTTTGAATCACCCAAAAAGGGGTGAACATATGTGTAAAATGCCTCACCAGACAATCAAGTAACAAGCAAAACTTATAAGAAAGTAAAGAAATATAAAATGAAAAAAAAAAAAAAACCCAAATTGAAGTGTGGATTCATTTTATTTCCAAAATTAAAATATGAAATAGAATGATTTGTTTGAATCTAAACACCACTCTTTGGCCAAGGTACTGCATCAAGCCTATTAGTAGTTTTTTTAAAAAAAAATTGGTGCTTTTTGAAAAAGTACAACTTGAAAAATAAAAATATTATAAATCTCACAAACACTAAATACTTGAAAATTAGGATAGATATGTGAAAAATAAACCTACAAGTTAGCAAATAACCAAATGAGATAAAATAAAATAAACAAATAAAATAGATAGTTAGTAAAATAACCATATCCCAAAAAATATGAACCAAAATGTTACTAAATTTGGAAAACACTGAGATAAGTCAAATATTCATCCACTCTAAA
The DNA here is from genome assembly GCA_037957365.1 of Torreya grandis. Lineage (NCBI taxonomy): Eukaryota > Viridiplantae > Streptophyta > Pinopsida > Cupressales > Taxaceae > Torreya > Torreya grandis. Next base: position 2,633,797 of record JARHVA010002023.1, read on the forward strand.
TTATTTTAGAGAAAATTCATTTGCAGATTAGAAGATATACCCTATTTAATAGTCACTATTTTAAAAAAATAAATAGTTATTGATTTAAGCGTATCTCCTAAAATTATAATTAGAATAATACTAAATTTGGAGAGTATTATTTTAACAACATTATAAATCTACATATAAATTTTGAAATAAAATAAATAAAAAAATTAAAAATTACATCCTTTTAACTATCCATTTTTTGTTTTTACTTTTGCTTAATAAAAGAAAAGAAAAGAGAAAGATTGAAAAAAGAAGATGTGGTGTACGCAATCAAGTCCCACCAGGCGTGTTATTATATATATAATAAGTACAAGAGATATTGGTCAATTATTAATAAATAAATCAAAAACAAATTAAATACAACTTTTCAAATCTAATCCCTAGGTTGAGTTATGATAATTAAATATGAAATGCAATTCGAAAGATAAAACAACAATCTTACCTAGCTTGAAGATATGATTGAAAATTGATTTTTAGATGTTGAGCTCAGATTGTGATCTAGAATTATTTGAGAATGCTAGTTCCTTGTGGTAATCATCTCTCCTTTTTCACCTTGATTTGTTATGGCTTGGCATGAGAGAGTGATAAAACATCTTGTAGAATTTAGTAGAGTTTCTTTGCATGAAGAAGCTTGTCTAAATTGGAGGAAGAACCTCTAATTTATAAACTTTTAAAATGAATGTAAACCATACATATTGAGATGAGAATCAATGGATGATAATAAAAGATAATTTAAAATTCAAAATGAGAATCTTGAATTAAAAATTGGAGTAGAGAACATGTGGGACTCACAAATGAATATAAAATTCATTTAGGAGGAAGATATAATATAAAATTGGTAAGTGGGATTGAGTGGAATATAAGGTGGATTATTAAATTGAAAAGATGAAGGAAGATAATATTATAAAATTCTAATGATGGGTGACAATTGGAGGCTAGGGCATCTTTGAAATTTAGAAAGGGAAATGGAGTGGAAGATGACCTCATGAGATGAGAATATTTATATTTTTAGATTTATAAAAAATTGTAAAAATTCAAAATCTATAGAATTTATGATTAAGGAAGGATTAGTTAGTTAATTTAAACTAATTAACTTAATAAAGATATGAATAGTAAACCATGAATAGTGATGATAAATAATAATGATAAATAGATTTGATTAAAATCAACATAAAGTGTTTGATTTTAAGTGTCAATTATTAGTGAATAAATCAAAAATAAATTAAAGAAAACTTTTCAAGTCCAATACCTAGGTTGAGTTATGATAATCAAATATAAAATGCAATTATAAAGATAAAACAACAATCTTACCTCCCTTGAAGATATGATTAAAAATTGATTTGTAGATGTTGATTTTGGATTGTGATCTAGAGGTCTTTGAAAATGCTAGTTCTTTGTGAGAAACATATCTCCTTATTCAACTTGATTTATTGTGTATTTGTTGTGGCTTGGCAATTAATAGAAGAAGATTGAAACTTATAAGGTTATTTTGGCATAATAACCTTACAAATATTATATTTTACTAGAGGAATTTTGGCATAGTAAGATTATGATGAAGGAGTGTGGCTAAATTGGAGGAAGAACCTCTAATTTATAGATTTTTAAAATGAATGTGAACCATCCATATTGAGATGAGAATCAAGGGATAAGAATAAAAGATAATTTTTAATTCAAAATAGGAATTTTGAATTAAAAATTAGAGTGGATAACATGTGGAACTCACAAATGAATATAAAATTCATTTAGAAGGAAGATATAATATAAAATTGGTAAGTGGGATTGAGTGGAATATGAGATGGATTATTAAATTAGAAAGATGAGTAATATAATATTATCAAATTCTAATGATCAGGGATAGGTAGAACCTAGGACATCTTTGAAATTTGTAAAGAAAAATGGAGTAGAAGATGATCTCATGAGGTGAGAATAATTAGATTTTTGGATTTATAGAAATTATGAATATTCAATATCTATGAAATTTATGATTAAAGAAGGAGTAGTTAATTAATTTGGATTAATTGACTTAATAAATATGTGAATAGTAAGCTATGAATAGTGATAATGAATAGTGATGATGAATTAGAATTATAGAAAACTAGGGATGATTAGGGATGATTAAAATCAATACAAAGAGTTCAATTTTAAGTGTCTACATTTCACCCTTATTTGAGAAGTCATTGAGAGACACTTCTAAAGTAATGATTTTTCAAAGAATGAAAAAGTTGTTAAAATATTATATGAAGAAATAATTAGTGATCCATGATGCCCCCTCAAGAAAGCATGCATGATGTGGATGGAATCTCAAAAAAGATAGGAATAAGAACAATGAACTTAACTCATGGATAAGCTTAATCCAAATGACCTAATGTTTGCATACTTTTATCATAATGGTTAAGAAAAATATATTAAAATTGGACCCAAAGTGGGGAGAAGTGGAAAGGATGCATCCTAAAATAAATAACACAATTTAATCGACCCCAAATAGGGTGAAAAATTATGATCTTGGAATTAAAAGAATTTGCCTCGGTAGGGAGAAATGATGGTATAAATATGGAAATATATTTCCCTATTAGAGTGGATGAAAACATTGATAGGTCCAAATGATACACCCCAACAGGGCATATTTCATTGTTAAATGATGCAAATGGTTAACTAATTGATTGGAAATCATATCTCAAGGATTTAACCTGTAACACAGATTAAAAATGAGATGAGCAACATAAATGTAGGTACAATGATATAATGAATTTTCAAAAATGAATAAGCCACAAAAAATTATGCACCTACGAATGGTCAAAGGTAATGAAAGAGATGATAAAGAAGAATGATGTGATGTGATTGGAATAATTTTAATAAAATAATCATGGCTATTTGTATATACTTAGATGTATCACAAGGATAATATAAATTATCCATATGTTCTAGTTGATGGATGATTTATTGAACAAGGATATTTTTTTTGTAACATTGTCGAATAGACTCCAAGATCTATATTTTTGATGTGCCATGAAACATTATTCACCATGATATAAAACACCATGGTGACTTGGCTATAATGTGCATAAGGACTAATCCATGATCTAATAGACAAAGGATAATAATACACCAATGATAAAAAACCGTGATGATAATTATAAAAAGTGCTAATATATTGGTTCAAGTAAAATTGCATGACAAAAAGTACCATGATGATGACCCTATTATGATAATGAATTGAGTTAATATATATAAAAAAGAAATAAACAAGAAAACACACACACACACAAACTTGAAAATAAAAGCAACAAAAATCATCTTGTTGTTTAACCAAGTCCAAATCCACATGTGAAGGCTCATCGATAATGCTAAATGGATGGTGCCCCAAAGGATGGATACATGTAAGGAAATGACACATCACTAGATAGCAAAAAATAATTAGAACTACTAATGAACTTGCCCTAGTAGGGTAGATTTTTGAAGGACACATCTCAATAATGGTTTAGGAATGAAAATGATTAGATTAAGGATTATGACTATATTTAGAACAAGACAAATGTTTTTGAATTTTGTGGCTTTATATATCTTATTGAGATTGTAAGCCTATTTTGATTTTTAAGAATTTTAGAATATTTATATGTTTTTTTTAGATTTTTAGAATCTCAACTCAATGGAGGATTATGAGATATATAATGTTTTAAATCATAAAACAACAAGAGTGTGACTTAGGGTGCTCATAAAATAATGAGTATGGCTTAAATTCCTTATAAAATGGTAAAATCATGGGAAAAGGCTAAGTGAATTGATCTTAGAAATTGAAAATTGCCTACATAGTCCAAATAGATCTCAAGTCAGTTTAGTTCAACCTATAGGGTTTAACTATGAATGAATAGATTAAAATAGCTTGCAAAAGGGCAAGAGCTTGGGATAAGGGGTGACTGAGCTGACCTCAAAAACTGAGCATTACCTACATCGTCCAAATGGACCTCAGGTCAATGTAGTTTATCCCATATGGTTTTAACTTGAATCAATAGAATAAAATAGATTTCAAAAGGGTAAGAGCCTAGGATAAGGGGTGACCAAGCTAACCTCAAAAATTGAGTGTTGTTTAATATAGAGTAAAATACTCTACATTTTGTTTTGAGTTTCAGTTATGCGCTCTAGTTTTGTCCCTATGCATTTCAGTTTTGGAAATGAAGGTTTTGACACAAAGCATGGGTGCAAGTTTTCATTTTGCCTAAGTTTTGTCTAAGTCTCAAAGTCATGCAGAACATGCCAAGTGTCATTAGCTGGGACACATTATAATTTCTATAAGTTACATGAAACATGCCACGTTTCATATTATTTACCCATAAAGTGCGACAAGTGTCAGTGTCCATGTTTTAGTTTCTTATAAGCTTCAAAAGCTTTTTCCAATAATATTTTCTCAGAGTCCTGTAGAGGGCACCAAGTGGCAACTGTGAAAGGTTTTAATATGTTTCTCTAAATGCAGTGGAAAGTGCCACGTGTCCCTTGTTAAATCTTGGTAGAGACCACTAAGTGTCAACATCCGCAGTTTCTTCTTTTTATTTCATTATTAAGTAAGGACTGTGGTGGGCCCTGAGTTAGTTGTTAAAGTAAGTAGAGTGCGGCAAGTGTCATCATCCATGTGAATCTAAATGAGTCCCAAATGTTTCTATAGTGTTTCTAAAGCTCAATGAAAGCCACCATGTGCTATCTTCTGTAGGACTCTCAAAAGGTATCTAAAGCTTCTGTAGACAAGCGAAAGCCACAACGTGTCACTTGTTAAGACTAGCAAATGCTACCAAGTGTCCTCACCTGTTTCATAGTGGGAAATGCCATGAGTATCTATTTCAGCCAATGAACTTGAAGAGAGGCTAAACATTTTAGATCTAAAAGATATCTTCTATTAGACACTTTCAGTTAAGTTCTAGTTCAATTAGATTGTGGGCAATCTTGAGCCAGTCCTATGCTATAAATATGGGTTCAAATCATAGGTTCAAAAGACAAAAAAAGGAAGGAGGGAAGAAGAGGAGGAGAGGGAGAGAATTTTTTGTAGATAGAATGTTATCTAAGATTTACAAGAAGTTTTTTGAGACTTTCTTGCTGTAGCCAGTAATATCATTTGCCTTTTTTATATTTTCTTAATTCAAAAAGTTTGTATAGCTGTGCATGTATCAGTGCCTTTTATGTGACTAGAAAATTAATAAGAAGATCGAGTTCTGTGCCTTTGCTGATATTTTCTATGTTACTACAAAATCATCTAAGTTTTGAGCCTTTGATTCTATTTATTTTCATCTTTTACATTGATCATGCATTATTTTATCTTTAGTGTAATTAAATCCTAAAGATAGCTTGACTATGCTTAGTATTAAGGAACGAGTCATACTCAGGTGCATCACCATATTTAAATTTTCTTTCATTGCATTGGTGATTCTATTTAATTTTTATCCCCTTTTCCCACAATACATTTGAGATAAAGAAGAGCTAGCTTCTTTAAAATCTAGAGGTCATTTCGGGTCGCAAGTCTGACATTCCTAAAAATTCTCATGTTGGTGTTGGAAACAACATAATTTTAAGCATCAACAGTTTTTGGCATGCCTGGTGGGACAATCTCTTGAAGTTTCTTTCAAGACTTAATGAACCAGAGAGCTACAAGGAGTCAGTGCTGTGGACTAGTAACAAGAGCTCAATCTGCTGTGAATCCAAGTGTTTTTTACCACCATTGATAAATAATTCAAGAAGAAGGGTCAATCAATTTACAACAACACCAAGAGAAAACATGGGAACACCTATAGCCCCAAGGAATTATGCAAATTGGAACATTGGCAGTTGTCTGATTCTCCCAATACCACTAGCCACTTGGGATCCTATTCTAGTAAATGCCCTAAAAGCTCTACCTAAATTCAGTGGGGAATATTTCAAAAAACTTGAAGAACATCTATAAGATGTGTCTGATGTCTATGCAATACATGTGATCACACAATAGAATGTGGTTATAAGATTGTTAGCAGCTTCTTTTAAGGGGAAGGCTATGGACTGGTATAGATCTTTGACCCCAAATATAATATCTACATGGGATTAGCTTGGAGATGCTTTTTTTACAAGATTTGAAGAAAAGGGTGATAAATATTCTTTGTTGCAACAATTAATTACTATCAAAAGGGCACCACAAGAAGCAATGACTGATTTCAATTCAAGATTTCAAAAGACTTGGGAAAGAATTCCTGCTACAGCAAGACCATTACCAGGTATGGCTATAGTATTTTATCTTAAAGCCTTAAATTTAGATATATTAGTAATGATTCAGTCACTTGGAGGTCAGACTCTGCCAGAAGCCTATGACTATGCAGTTAGAGCTAAAAATAATTAAATAGATGATGGAAAGTTTCCCCCAAGGCCTCCCATGCCCATGTTTCCAGAGATTACCTTACCTATGCCTCAAGAAGTCCCTAATCCCATAGCCCCACCTGTGTCTATGCATACATTTCCTCAACAACCTTCTAAAGTAGTTATCCCTATCTAGTCATCTGAGATGGATGATGTCAAAAACATCTTAAGGACATTTTTGAATGAGAAAATTAACCTAAAAAGATAGGAAAATCCTTATCCTAAACCCCAATATCAAGGCTACCAGGGAAATAGACCTCCACCATAGCCAAATCAGTATCAGGGTCCTCAAAGGCAAACTAACCCTCAACCATCAAACTAATTAGTTACAGTCCCTACACCCTCACAGACTATTCCCCCTAATCCCAATAGGGAGATTGTTCGAGGACAGAATAATTATGTAGATGGCACCAATGCCTAGTGTTTCCCTTGTAATAATGCTCATATGCCCAGAGATTGTCCCAGGGGTAATCTACAACAAAAGATAGTAGAGAAAATAAGAATGGATGGACAATTTGTAAATACTTCTGACACTCAACCCTATCAATCCCTTGGTATGCAAAATTCAGTCCCAATGGCTCATATGCAAGGGATGCCCTTACAAGAAGAAGAAGAAATAACCCCTGAGCATGCTTTTTTTTTCATGGGTTAAAGATGAAGACTCAGTATTCTTAAATGAAGCTTCTAATTCCAAGAATCCATTGGCATAATAAGATTACTACACTAGAGCCAAGAGAAGGATGGTGGAACAGCTTGAAGTCACAAATAATGAAATTATGGGGATTCCTCCATTTCAAGGTCATCAAAACACAACTGCTAGACAAGAAATACCTCAACCAGTGTAGAATAAAGTAATTTTTGGACAAGTTCAAGAAAAATCAAGGTACCCTTATTATCCAAGAACCCAAACACTAGGACCGGTGAATGTGGTGGATCAACTAAAGAAGACCCCAACACATGTGTTAATATGGGACATGTTAGCTATTCCTGAGCAAAAGACATTGTTACAAGAAGATCTATAGGGCCAAGTAGTGCCTAAACATATTGGTACCAAAGGAGGACCTGCTGATAAGGAAAAGCTCAAAGACACATTTCCTCTATAGACAATAGCCCTTTTGAACAATGCACTAGAGGTAAACAAATCCAAACCAGAGCCCTTCTATTTGACTTTGATAGTTGGAAAGAAACTATTACATAATGCAATGATAGACTCAAGGGCCAGTAAAATAGTAATGCCTAAACAAATAGAAGATGCTTTAAAAATAAAGTATGAGCCACTTACTAGAGGAGTTATGTAGCTAGATGGGAAATCGGTGCAAATTTTAGGGAAAATTAAACAACTCCCATTGCAATTGTATACTTACCCTAATATAATTGTCAATTAGGATGTGATAGTCATAGATATACCCCCTGTATTTGGCCTATGTTTATCCAGAGATTTCATAGCCAAGATAGGAGGTTATATGTCACTTGATTAGTCTCACCTCATCCTAAGAACCAAATATGGTACAAAAATGAAAATAATATCTGAGTCACTATCTAAGGATCACATCACCAATTAACCAACCCTAAAATTAGAGGCAATTCATGCTATGTTGAATAAGGAAGAAAGGGTCTTTGTTGAAGAGTTAGGAGACTGGACTCAACATGACTAAGAGGAGAAAAATAACCAGTTGTTAACTATGATGCAAAGTGACCCATATGGAAATTATGACTTTAATGGTCTGGGCACTTATGTCATATTTGATGAAGACCATGAAATCCCAAATTTTTTAAGAGAAGAAATGCTAAAGACTCAAGAATCTGAAAAGGACTTAGAAATTTGGACCTTAAATTTTGATGAGGCTAGAAGTAAAAATGGTGCTAGAGCAGGAATTTGTCTTGTTGCTCCAAATGGTGAGAAATTTTTAAGAGCTATCCATTTCCAATTTTCCTATACTAATAATGATGCTAAATATGAATCCTTAGTAATAATAAGAAAAAGGGACTAAAGAATCTGATAGTAAAAGGAGATTCAGAACTAGTGGTGAAACAAATTAGAGAAAAGGAAATAGCCAAAAATGTAAGGATGAGATCCTATAGACACAAAATTTGGGACTTAATAGATGATTTTGAAGCTTTAAATATTAAAGCAGTTCCTAGAACCCAAAATTATGAAGCAGATAGGATGGCACAGATTGGCTCACAGTTTGACCCAGCAACTAATCTATTAGTCAACAATGAGTCAGTCAAAGTTATAGTAAGGCCAACTATTCCAAACAATGATAAAAATTGGCAAGTCTTTGAAAATGATTTTTAGGTACTCTCATTTTTGCAATAGTCAGGGGAATTTACTGATCAATTGCAACCCAAAATTGAAGAAGCATGTGGAGACCAAATTATTCAATTAAAGACCAATAAGCTTCCCAAAGCTTGATTACTTTAGAAAACCTATTTGATCCAGAAGATGTAAGCCTAGAGAAGAAAAGGTTTCAAGCAAATAAAGCAGATTATTTTGAGATACAAGTGAGTAAAGGGAGAAAACTAAAGACTGGAAATTACACAACCCAAGAGGAAAGGGAAAGACTAATTGACTTGTGTGAAAGATATGACAGAGTAATAGCTTGGACCTATGAAGACCTTCATGGCTATAATAGAGACATCATTCAACACACCATAGAATTGACTGAAGGATCTAAGCTAGTCAAACAAAAATAGAGGCCAGTGAATCCAAGGATTAAACCTCTAATGGTGGATGAGTTATAGAAACTCTTAGAATCTAAAATAATTTTTCCAATCAAATACTTAACTTGGGTATCCAATTTAGTACCAATCAAAAAAAAGAATGGTGACATAAGGCTCTATGTGGATTTTAGAGACCTAAATAGAGCATCTCTGAAATACCACTATCCCCTACCCTCTATGGAACAAATTTTACAGACTGTGGCTAGATCAGAGAGATTTTCCTTACTAGATGGTTTCTCTAGATATAATTAGATTTGGTTGGCTGATGAAGACCAACACAAGACTACATTTACTACTAAATGAGGAACATTTGCATATGCCAAGATGCCATTTGGTTTGTCAAATGCTGGAGTCACTTTTTAAAGAGAAATGGATGTAGCATTTGGAGAACTCATAAATAAAATTATTCTAATTTATCTTGATGATCTCACTATTTTTTTTAAGAATGTTGTTGATCATTTTGATCACCTAGAAACTATTTTTAAGAAGTGTCAAGAGTTTGGAATATCCCTAAATCCTAAGAAGTGTATCTTTGTAGTACCTCAAGGCAAACTACTGGGACATATAGTATCTAAAGAAGGAGTCTCTATAGATTCAAAGAGAATCAAAACCATAATAAACTTGTCCCTATCAGTAAATAAGAAGGCAGTTCAGTCCTTTTTGGGAAAGATTAATTGTGTCAGTCAGTTCATATCAGACTTTGTAGGCCTAATGAGACCAGTGACACTCTTGTTGAAGAAAGACCTAGTTAAAGTGGACTATAGAAGGAAGGCAATTTTTTGAGGAGGTCAAAAAAGCAATTTCAATAGCCCCAGTACTTAGTAACCCAGACTTCTTTAAGTCTTTTGTAATGTATGTTTATAGAGGAGAGTTCAGTGTTGCTGCTGTCCTAACATAGAAATATGATCAACAAGAGGGAGAACACCCAATAGCATTTTTCTCAAGGACTCTTAGGGAGTATGAAGCCAGATAAAACTTTGTGGAGAAATAGGCAAATGCTATGGTAAAATCCCTCAAGAAATTTAGGCATATGGTATCAAGAAATAAGATTTTGATACTTGTGGCTCATCCTAGTGTTAGAGAATACATTATGGAAGGTGAAATTACTAAAAAGAGAGAAAACTAGATATAAAAGATCCTTGAGTATGATGTAGAGGTCAGACCCACTAAGTTGGTCAGAGATACGGGGTTGTGCCAATACATGGCTCAAGATATGGAAAAGATGATAACTGAAGAAATAAAAAAGGAAAATGTATTGAGGATACAAGAAATTGATCAGAACTCTTGGGTCACAAATAGAATCTATTTTATGAAACATGGGATTTTCCCAAAAGAGCTCTCTCAAGATAAGAAGAGATACTATAGGCAGCAAGGCATCCATTTTGTTTTAATTGACTAAGTTCTTTTTAGAAGAAATACTGATGACATACTTTTAAGATGCATAGAGAAAGATGAGGCTCAGAAAATACTACATGAAATGCACCATGGAGTCTCAGGTGGACATTTTTTTGCAAGAACCACAACTATAAAGATAAGTTAGGTAGGTTATTTTTGGCCCACTTTATTTATAAACTATTATCAACTAGTCAAAAAGTGCCAATCTTGTCAGTATTATGTGGGGAAGAGAAAGAATGCAACAATGCCCCTTAGTCCTATAATTGTTGATGAACCCATTGCTCAATGGGGTCTTGAATTCATTGGAATGATCAATCCAGTGTTGAGTATGGGACACAAATGGATTCTAACTACCACAAATTATTTTACTAGATGGAGTGAAGTAGTGCCACTCAAAGAAGTAATAGAAAATGTGATCCTAGACTTTCTGGGGGATATCACTACTCGCTTTGGGCCTCCTCATACCATAATTTTAGATAATGCTAAGGCATTTTTAGGGCAAAAAATATCTAACTTTTCACTAAAGTATGGAATCTATCTAAAAACTTCCTCAAATTATTACCCTCAGGGTAATGGTTTGGTAAAATCAACCAACAAGAACCTGATTAGACTTATTAGGAGAATAGGGACTGATCATCACAAAGAGTGGCATAAAGTGCTTAATATAGCACTGTGGGCTAACAGAATTATGCCTAAATAAGTGACAAAGATGTCCCCATATGAATTGATCTATGGTAAGCTTGTTGTAATGCCCTTGAGCTTAGAGATTCCTACTCTCCAATTATTAAAATAGATTGAAATTGAGGAGAATGGCCCCATGCAGGTCAGACTTGCTGAGCTCCTGAAAGTTCAAGAAAAGAGGGATACAACACATGAATCATTAATGAAACATTAAAAAAAATCAAATATTACTTCGATAAGAAGACTTCAAATCCCCATTCTGAAGTAGGCTCAGTTGTTTTGAAATGAGATGCGAGATCTACCAAATTGGGTCGACACAATAAATTTGAGGCATTATGGATTGGCCCCTATAAGATTTGTACATGTAAATAGTGAAATTCATTTGAGCTCAAAATGATGGAGGGTGAACTTGAAGAGATTATTGTAAATGGGATTTACCTGAAATGTTTCATTTAAGTAGTATCTCCCATGTATTATAGTTAGATAGTTTCCCTTTCCTTGTTTCTCTATTTTCCCATTTTTCTTTTCCCGTTCTTTCTTTTAATAATTGTTCTATGAACACATGGCCGTGGCTCAAGGTTTTTTCAAATTTTTTGAAACTCTCACATTCACTAAATCTCTCTCAAATCCCCAAAATTACCCAAGGTGGAGACTTTAGTCCAAGCCACTCTGTCCACTATCTCTTTGAGAGTGTCTGATTCTCAAATGCTATTGAAAAAGCTATATGACACAACTAATGAAATTTTATCAATAGCATGAATTAGTGACAAAATTATTACTACAAAAAGGGTGAATGAAGTTCTTAGTTACAACTCCATAACAATTAATTGCAAAGAGATCCTAGATGTGGTAAAAGAGGGAGTAAAAGACATGAAGAATCATATTGAAGATCTGGTGCAATTGGGTCTTCCCTCCCCTTTTCCTGATAGCAACATTGTGTTAATGGTTGATGAGATTAAGCCTTTGTTGTTAGCCAGACAAAATGATTAGTCAGTTTTCTAGGGTTTAATAGATGCCTCATCAGTGCTAGAAGTGGAAGCTATCTTGATCCTCATAGCCAAACTTGATTTCTAATTGAAGACTATGGTTCATGTTTTGTAGAGTCTTTTGCACAAGGACATCATCAACCTTGATTTAGCCTTCCAAGATTTGTGAAATAAATAGGGACTATCTAATGCTGAATGGTCTATTTATCAGACAACCTTACATAAGTTGTGATTTTTGCCACATTTTTAATATATTCTTTGGATTCTTTTTTGAGCAGGCTCAAAAGTCCTCAGGGTCGCCAAGAACTATAGAGTAAAATAATCTACATTTTGTTTTGAGTTTTACTTGTGCACTCTAGTTTTATCCCTATGCATTTTAGTTTTGGTAGTGAAGGTTTTGACATAGAGTGTGAGCACAAGTTTTCATTTTACCTAAGTTTTGTCTAAGTCTCAAAGTCACATGGAACATGCCAAGTGTCATCAGTTGGGACACATTATAATTTTTATTAGTTGCATGGAACATGCCATGTGCCCTATTATTTACCTGCAGAGCATGACAAGTGTCAATGTTCACATTTTAGTTTCTTATAAGCTTCAAAAGCTTCTCTCAATAAGCTTTTATTAGAGTCCCATGGAGGGCACCAAGTGGAAACTATGGAAGGTTTTAATATGTTTCTATAAATGCAGTGAAAAGTGCCACGTGTCCCTTGTTAAAGCTTAGTGGAGACCGCTAAGTGTCAACATCTACATTTTCTTCTTTTTGTTTCATTATTGAGTAAGGACTATGGTGGGCCTTGAGTGAGTTGCTAAAGTAAACAAAGCATGACAAGTGTCATCATTTGTGTGAATCTAAATGAGTCCCAAATGTTTCTATATTGTTTCTAAAGCTCAGTGGAAGCCACCATGTGTCATCTTCCATAGGACTCTCAAAAGGTATCTAAAGCTTCTGTAGACAAGCGAAAGCCAACATGTGGCACTTGTTAAGACTAGAGGATGCTTCCAAGTGTCCTCACCTATTTCATAGTGTGAAATGCCATGAGTATCTGTTTCAACCAATGAACTTGCAGAGAGGCTAAATATTTTAGATCCAAAAGATATCTCTTGTTAGACACTTTCAGGTAAGTTCTAGTTTAGTTAGACCATTGGGATTTGATCATGCAGGCAATCTTGACCCAGTCCTATGCTATAAATATGGATTAAAATCATAGGTTCAAAAGACAAAAAAAGGAAGGAGGGAAGAAGAGGAGGAGAGGGAGAGAATTTTTTGTAGATAAATTATTATCAGAGATTTACAAGAAGTTTTTTGAGACTTTTTTACTGTAGCCAATAATATCATTTGCCTTTGTCATATTTTCTTAATTCAATAAGTTTGTATAACAATGCATGTATCAATTCCTTTTATTTGTCTGGAAAATTAATAAGAAGATTGAGTTCTATGCCTTTGTTGATATTTTTTGTGTTATTGCAAAATCATCTAAGTTGTGAGCCTTTGATTCTATTTGTTTTCATCTTTTACATTGATCATGCATTATTTTCTCTTTAATGTAATTGAATCCTAAAGATAGATTCAATGTGCTTAGTATTAAGGAATGAATCATACTCAGGTGCATCACCATAGTTAAATTTTCTTTCATTTCATTAGTGATTCCATTTAATTTTTATCCCATTTTCCCACAATACATTTGAGATAAAGAAGAGCTAACTACTTTAAAATCTAGAGGTCATTTTAGGTTTCAAGTCCCACATCCTTGAAACTTCCCATGTTGGTGTTGGAAACAATGCAATTTTAAGCATCAACATTTACATAGTCTAAATAAACCTTTGGTCAATGTAGTTTAACCCATAAGGTTTGGATTATGAATAAATATATTAAACTTGTTTGTAAGAGGGAAAGATCCTATATAGAAACAAGCTTTTAAAATTGTGAGAGAATTAGATAATGGTTAATCATAAAATGGTGAGAATGTAGGAAAGCAGTGATTGAGCTGACCTCAAAAATTGAGTGCTACTTACATAGTCTAAATGGATCTTAGGCCAATGCAATTCCACCTATAAGATTTGAATTATGAATAAATATCTTAAAATAACTTGTAAAAGAGAAAGATCTTAGAAATAAATAAGATCATAAAATAATGAGAGCATGGGAAAGGGGTGATTGGGCTGACCTAAAAATTTGAGTATTACCTACATAGTCTAAATGGACCTCAGTTCAATATAGGTCAACCCATAGGGTTTAAACTATGAATAAATAGCTTAAAATATCTTGTAAAAGGGTAAGATCTTGGAAAAAAAATCTCAAAAAATGATGCGAGAATTAGATAATGTTTACTCATAAAATGGTGATAACATATGAAATGGGTGATCGAACTAACCTAAAAAAATAAGCATTGCCTACATAGTCCAAATGGACTTCAATTTAATGTAGTTCCACCCATAGGGTTTGAACTATGAAACAACGATAGGGTGGAAATTAAAAATGGCATAAAATAAAATAAATGGCATATGATTTGGCAAACGTTGAATAATAATGAATGACAATGAGGGAAAGGACTAAGAATCTCCAAGGACCATGTCATGTAAGAGACAAATTTGTCCAATCATCAAATTATCATGTGAATAATAGGCCAAAATGCTTTCCAAATAGGTCTCAATATACCTTTCACTTACATAATAAATTCAATATGGGAAGACTAATCATCATAAAATGATGGGATGGGTTGAATAGTATTAAATGGGTAGAATGACAATGGCTAAGATGGATTAAACACAATCATCTATAAAGTAAATATGGTTTCCCTAAAGTGTCAAGGTACTTATAAAAAATATATATTTACACATGACACTAGAAACTTGGTTTTCATCATGGTAATTGTCTAAGGTGTCATAGGCATGGTTATCACTATTAGATGAATTATTTCTCTTTCTCTTTTTATTTATAGATTCTTTTTTGATTTTTTAGCATCTTAACTCAATTAAGGATTATGATATGTGTAATGTAGACCTTTTATTCTCTAATCAATACCTACTTAGAATAGTTTCTTTATTTGAATCCTATTGGTGTTGTGAATTGCACTGATGTTGTTGTGATCTTCATTTATTGTTGATTATACTTATTTCGAACCTATAAAAAAGATGTCTTCATAGCCTCTTTGAAAAATAGTGTTTCCAAGAAGGATGAATAAGGGTAGGAATGGGACAAATCTTCTGGTTGAATAATGGAAAATAGGTTGTGACTGGAATGTATAATGATTGGTGGATAAATGAAAATTAGGATTTTTAGTAACACACATTGTTGTTGATTATAGATTCAATCTGATTTTGGTTTTGTCAGGGCCAACTGATCTAATATTGACTTCAATAATATTTTTATCAAGTGATATAAAATTGATTGGCTTAGTTATTAGTGCCTTAGAGAGGTTTTCACCAACAAATTATTCTTGATTTTTTTGATTTGAATTATCCAATAATGCCTTGAATAAGGTTTCACTAAGGGATGTTGATAACTCATTTTGATTGTCCCTTGTCACCTTAATCAAGGTCTCACTAAAGGCTTTTAGGTTTTGATTTTGATTATCATCTAGTGCCTCAAATGATGTTTCACTAGAAGACACTGATTTTAAGCTTTGATTATCCCCTAACACTTTGATTATTATTTTGATTTTATAGTGTCTTGCTTCACCAAAATAGTTTACCACTAAAATGTCACCATGGATGAAATTTAACAATGTGTGATTCTGTCAGTCCCAATTGACATTTGTGCAAAGTGAAATATTAATATAAATGTCAGGTTGGTTAATTATAAAGCCACATGTTATTGTAATAAAAGGGTAAAAGGAAACACAATTCTCATAGAGGCTAATAAAATAACTTGTATCGATGTTAAAGGAAACATCCTAAAAAATTATGGAATAATCACATATAATGTCAATTGGGTATGTTGGAAATATGGACCCAATATTGTAACATGCATCAATATTTTTTGATTCTAAAGCTAATTTTGATTCAAAAGGATATGAACCCAATGTGGAGATTGACACTGAGTCTTATATTGATGCTAAACTTGATATTGGTTCCAAAATGGAACCCAACTTTGATATTGAGTCTACAATGGAACCTAATTATAATTTAATGTTATTCACAAGTACCTTGTTCACCTTTGCTTAGAAATAAAGGCTTTGGAATGAAGAAATGTTTAGAAATTGGAAATGTTTAGAAATGCATGAATAAATGGCCATAACTCAACAATAATAGGTTATTCAAATATGGCTCATAAAATATGGGTCCCATGTCAAACATAGGCTCTTCATCAAATACAGGTGGATCATCAGTGGTTTGGATTTGATCAAATATGGGTGATTCAACAAAAATGTCATCAATGGTTTGATTATCTTGATATTACTTTATAAGTGGATATATTTAATCATGATTGGGAAGGGTATCATGATATATTATTATCAAGTAACTATCAGACTTGAACACACTTGGATTTTCAATAGATACTAGCCCTTAGAGGGGTAATGACATAATAAGTATACATCATTGGATTTGTTGTGGTGTATCTTTAGGATCTCTAATCAAATAGCATAAGTCCTCTCTTTTAAATCCATCTAGAAGTTTATCACCCACTTCCCATAATATAACAAGATATTCATCTTTTTTGTCAAATGGTTATTGATCAAATTGTTCTTGTTCATGATCTGTACTAGATGACATATTTAGGAGGCATGGTTAATGCAGAATAGTCAGTTGGATGTGAGATGCCATGATTTAGATGAACCTTGGACTAATTCCTCAAGAAAGGATATATGGAAGGGGAAATGGATTGAAATAAAATTGGCCCCAAAAGGGTGGTCTTGGCACAAATTAGAATAGGACCAAAGAAAGGTGAATTGGCATATAATTGAATAGGTTGATATAATATTGGCCCCAAATAAAGTGAATTGGGACAAAACTAGAATTGGTTGAAATGGTATTGATTTGATTGGACCTAAATAGGGTGAATTGACATAGAATTGGAATTGGCTAAAATGGTATTGATTTGATAAGCCCCAAATAGGGTGAATTGGCATAGATTGAAAAATGACTCAAGAAAGGGTAGATTGGCATAAGCTAGAATTGGTCTAAATGGTCTTGATTGGATTTCACCCCAAAAAGGGTGAATTGGCATATATATAATTCAAATGAAAGAAAGGATGGATGACATGACTTTGTCATTCCTAACTGACAGGTGTGGGAGATTGAATGAAAAGATAAGGAATTGTTTGAATTGTCATGATATTGATTTAGATTTGAATTGGAATGGTACACAATTACATTGGAAAGGTACATAATTGGTTTAGAATGGTACAAAACTAGTTTGGTACATGGTTCAAGATGAATTGGTTTTAGATTTGAATGGAATGGTACATAATTGGTTTAGAATGGTGTAATATTGGTTTGGTACATGGTTCAAGGAAAAATAGCTTTGGATTTAAATGGATTGACACATAACTAGTTTGGTACATAATTTGAATTTGAGTTTGAATTTGATAGACATTGGTATTAGAATTAGACTTGGAATTAGATATTTAACTATATTTGGAACCACATGGATGGCACATTGACATGGTTTAGACAATGACTCAAATACTTGGTGTTGATTTGGAATGTTCGATCTATGAAACATGAAATTGTGAATAAAGAAAGGAAAATTGATTGATTTGAGGAATTTTTAGGAATTTAGAATATGTAAAGATTAGCACAAGAATTAAAAATTTAGTCTTGAAATGTTGAATCAAGATCCAAACTTGGTTTAGATATTAATTCTTAAAAGGGGTTGATCTTTGCACAAATAAAACTGAAATTAGAAATATGGTTTTGAAATTGGAACTTAGAGGGAAAATCAGAATGGGAAATTAGTTATGAACTAAATCAATTGTAATGACACATATTTGACTAGAATCTAGGTATTGAAACTTAAAAACTTGTTTGTTTATCAATTTAAAACAAAGGTACACTAGAATGAACACTTGAACTTGCACTTAGGTTTGAACTAAATGAAATGAAATGATGGCATAAATTTGACAAAAAAGGGGGAACTTGACTTTTAAAGAGGTAAGTAAACATTGGATCTTTGGATTGGGACTAAGACTAGGTTTAGTATAAAATAGACAACATAATGACATAGATTACATGAGAATTTGGACATTGGTATTGAATTGGGTTTAAGTGGTAAATTTAATATTTACATAAGACTTTTGGTTTAATCTAGGTAGCCTAATGACATGGTTTGGATAAGAAATGTAGGTATTTGGACCAAGTTTAGACATGTCACTTTTTTTTGACCCAAAAAATATGGTAATGTTTGATTGTGTGGGTATAAAAGTGGTTTGGATTTGGATTGGTATTTTTTATTTGGTCTCAATTTTAAACAAAGTTTCAACACAAAAATAAAAAAACAACAAATAAGCATTACAAGGAACTTTAGTAATTGACTCAGCTTTGCATCACATCCATTGAGCCTTTTGAAACACTTGCCTTGAGAGAGGATTATAAATTTTAGTAAATAAATTATTGAAATTATTGGTAGTATTTTTAGGCCCTCCTCTCTAAAATTTTGTATGATAAAGGTGAAATTTAGGGGCTATTACCTTTACACCCTTACATCAATGTATGATCCATGCTAAAAGAGGCATCTAATTTTTTTTACAATGGGTTATCTATATGGTCCCTATATACAACCCATAATAGGTGGTACGTGGGAATAAAAATCCATCAAAAAATTAAATCCAAATTAGGAAATACATGGGAAGGCTCTTGTCCTCACCATGATCATGCCAACTTTGCCTTATAAGTAGAAACACTACCAGAGTTGGATTCTTCAAAGATGTTATCTGATGGCTTGGTGTAGGGTTACCCCTTACCTTCATGAGATTCTCCTTAGGGAATCACACTTAGACCCAATGATAGTTATCTTCCATTTGTATACCCTATCAAATCTATAAGGTTGGTACGTATGTTGGGGTATCAATTTTTAGTGTCTGTGTCATGGAGGCTTGTAATAAGGTGATGAAATGCTAATTGCAAAGCCTAAAATAAAAATATGGAAGGTATCATTTAGACTTGTGAATCTTCAAGATAAAATGACTTAGAATTTCTTCATTTATGAGTCACCCAAATGGGGAGAGCATACGCACAAAATTTCTTCACAAAATAAAATTCAAGTAAAAAATTGAAAATCAAAAAATAACTAAAAATGAGGAGTGATTTAAAAAAAATCCAAATTGAAATGTAGAATTAGATTTATTTCCTTAGACTCAAAATACCACTTCTTTGGCCAAGTTTCTACATCAAACAAATTAAATTTTTTTTTTTAATCTTGATTGGCCTTTGGAAAAATATAAGCTACAAAAATAAGAATATTAACAACAAAAAACACCCAAAAATCAACAAGTTATAATGTGCATAAAACAAATAAACCTATAAACATAAAAAATTAGGAAAATAACTAAATAATAATAATAAAAGAATAGTTTGTAAAATGATGATATCTAAAAAACTATAAGTCAGATGTTGATGAAAATTGGATAGTATGTATCTAAGGTAAATACGCACCTGTAAAAAATTAAAAACAAATAAAAAAAATATCAAAATTTATAGCTATTTTCATGGCCATTTTTACCATGAAAATTGACAATGAGTAAAACAACAATATTGCCTAAACTATAAATCAGGTTACTATGAAATTTTTATAGATGTTAACTAAAACAAAATTGCAATACCTTGCAAAAATTAAGAAAGAAACTATAAACAAAGTTAAAAGTATATCTATTTTCATGGCTATGTTTATGAACTTTATATAAATAAAATTGTCAAAAAATAATTAAAATAAAGTGTCGATTGCCTAAATGTGTCCCATCGGGCATGCCATTGTGTAGATCAAAAATCCAAGAGAGATTAGTCAATTGTTAGTGTATAAATAAAAAATAAATTAAAGACACAAAATTTCAAGTCTAATACGTAGGTTGAGCTATGATAATCAAACATGAAATGCAATTAGAAAGATAAAACAAAAATCTTACCTACCTTGAAGATATGCTTAAAAATTGATTTTTAGATGTTGAGCTCAGAGTGTGATCTATAATTCTTTGGCAATGCTAGTTCCTTGTGGGTAGCATATTTCCTTTTTTCACTTTGATTTTATTTTTATTTTTTATGGCTTTGAAATTTATAGAAGAATATTGAAGCTTATAAGGTTATTTTGGCATAATAACCTTACAAATATTGGAATTTACTAGAGGAATTTTGGCATAGTAAAATTAGGATGAAGAATCTTGGCTAAATCAGAATAAGAACCTCTAATTTATAGACTTTAAAAATGAATGTGAACCATCCATATTGAGATGAGAATCAAGGGTTTAGAATAAATTTTATTTTTTAATTCAAAATGGGAATCTTGAATTAAAAATTAGAGTGGATAACATGTCAGACTCACAAATGAATATACAATTTATTTAGGAGGAAGATATAATATAAAATTATTAAGTGGGATTGAGTGGAATATGAGGTGGATTATTCAATTAGAAAGATGAGGATGATAATATTATAAAATTCTATTGATGGGGGACAAGTAGAGCCTAGAGCATTTTTAAAAATTGGAAAGGGAAATGGAGTCAAAGATGACCTCATAAATTGAGGATAATTAGATTTTTGGATTTATAAAAATTGTGTATATTTCAAAATCCATGAAATTTTTGATTAAGGAAGGATTATTTAATTAATTTAGATTAATTAAATTAATAAATATGTGAAAATTAAATTATGAATAGTGATAATGAATAGTGACGATGAATTAGAAATAGAGAAAACTAGGGATGATTAAAATAAAAAAAGTGTTCAATTTTAAGTGTTTACAGTGATCAATTGATAAAAGATGTCTCTCAAGGAATTTTTTGGGTAAATTTTACACTTGTGGCCATGATATTTTTGAAATTTTTGGTCCATGAAGTTGTAACTAGCCTAAAGAGGATGGTCTTGATTTTCATATGTAGCATGACCCTAAAGAGAGAAAACTTGGTATTGGTAATTGGCCTAAAGAAGGGTAATTTTTGCATATGACAATTAGCATGGACTGGCTTGGTAATTATAAATTAGCCCAAAGAGGGTGGACTTGGTCCCTAATAATTGGCATGGCCTTGAAGAGGGTGAATTTCATCTCAGTAATTGTATGGGTTTGTTGGGCATGGTCTAAGTCTAGGTAATGAAAGGGATTTAATTAACACAGTCTAAGTGGGATAAAAAATAACTTTGATTAGATTAGAGTGTGGGTTCAAAACCAAACCTTAATTTGGCATGAATATGTAAGTTGGTTGAAATAATTGATGTTTAGAAAATGTCTAGATTTGAATGTGGTCAATTTAGACATGGAACTTGGCACATGTGTATTTGGTTTGGGTTTAAAAAATGGTTTAAAGTGAAATGGACTTGGTCTAGGCATAGGTTTGAAAGTGACATTGGTCTAAGAATAGGTCTTGGTTTGGAAAGAAATAGGACTTGTAATAGGTGTTTGGTTGTGGTTTGAAATGGCTTAAATTAACATGGACTTAGAATTGGTATAGGTTTAAGTGTGAAATTGGAATTGATCTAGGTCTAGGTTTAGGAACATGAGATTGGTCTCAAAAAATAACTTGGTTTAGGCATGAAATTAGTCTTGGCACAAACCTGGTCTAGGTATATGAAATTGATATTTGCACAAACTTGGTCTAGGTATATGAAAAAAAACTTTGTCTAAGCATGGTACTAAATTTAAGCTTATGTCGAAGGTCCTGATTTGAAACAAAAATCACACTTGGTCTTCATAGAATTTGGAAACAAGGAAATATTTGGTCTTGGTCCAAAACAAACTTGGTATAGGCAAAGGTCTTTAACCAAACTAGAAATTGATCTAAGTTACACAATCTAAACATATAAATGTGAAATACTCAAGCCCAAGTTATAGGCATGACTCAAGTGTAAACCAATCATATTTAGATCAAAATTTACAAAGATGGATTTATAAAATAATCAATGGTGTAAACTAAAATGGGTAGCATAACAATGATCTTTAGGAGTAAAGTATAAATTGGTTTTGATCTTAGTTTGAACTAAGACAAATGGTAAAAATAATCTGGATAGTGTACCAATTTCTTTCATAAGTAAATGACATGAATTAGTTTTTTGAGTTTCTTTAGCCAAGGTAAATGGTCAAAATGATTTTGGTAGTGTAACACTTTTTTATGCAAATGGTGTGTGTAACATGTGTTTGTTTATTATTTTGATTTTGGAAAAGTGTCTATTAATCTCAAATAACACAAGTGAAAGAATAAATTACACCTAAGTGCACTCTCCTAATATAAAACTAACATTAAGTATGTAGAGGATCCACCAAAGTTTCCAATGATATACCCGTCTTGAAAGGAATTCATTGTTAATTTGATAAATAAAGAGTGCATGTAGTTAGATTTTTTAAGCCTACCTTTGTCTCTCAAGAACTAGTATGTGTCAAGGAACTTAGATTATTGAATCAACTCAACATTTGGTAGGGTATTCCATAACAAGTGTCGTCAATTAAGTCTAAAAGGTCTCATATTTAGATTTCTAAAGGGTCCACAAGTATCTAAAAATACTTGTGCACAATTAATAATATCCTTTAATAGATTAAAACCACCTATTTTGTTATGAAAGGGTATTATCCCCTATATAATGAATTTATCCATGTTCTATGTAGTAAATATCAATTTCTATACTATTACTTGACTTGATTCATCTTTTGTTTGGTCGAGCTAATCACCTATCTACTATCCCATCCATTTAGCATGATCTTCATATATACCCCACTAAAATGAATGTGGTTGGTATGATTTTGGTGTTATGATGTGATATTTCACCTTTGTGGAGGATTTATTTAGGCTCTCCCACTCCTAGTCATAATATGGGAACAACCCTAGGCTGTATGTATCCTATAATAGGGTTTAACCTCCGGAGAAGGCCGAATTTATTTTCATGGATCACCTAAAATAATGATTATACTTAAAAGGGAGGAAATAGGGCTCCTAATAAATATAATAAGGTGATTTACCAAATTTAAATAAGGCTCTTATTAGCTTTAACCCACACTAGATCTGCACAAGATAATTCTAGTTTACACAATCTCACAATCTAGCTAATTGCATAAGTATTTCATAAATTAGGTTTAGGAAGCAATGATTGAAAAAAAGAAGAGTTATAATACTCAAAATTATCTCACATCCATGGTATAAATAATGATATTTCAAACCTAAAATAACTTATAAACACCTTAAAAGAGGTTAGAAAGAAGTACAATGGATATGGAAGAATCTCCTTCACAAGGCCATCATGCATAAGCTTACTAAACACTAATCCAAGGCAAGAGACATGTAAAGAAAATATTTTATTACATCAAGAGGTAGTTATTAAATTTTTTGACATGGGTTATCCTTATCAAATGAGAGAGAGAGAGTCATAATGTGTAAGGAAAGAAGGATATAGAGAAAAGGTGAGAGAGAGGAAACACACCATCCTAGATCATTAAACAAGCTGCCACTTTTGATGAATGCCCCACCATATTTTGATAAAATCAACACCAGTTATCTATTAAAAATCTATCTTTAATTTGTCCCAATATATTTTAAACATTCTCATTGGTTAATAAATATCATAAAGGACAAGAGCTTGCTAAAGATAATGAGTCATGATTTTGCTATGATGGAAAACCCTAGAGTCTCTAAAAATTTAATC
This sequence comes from Torreya grandis, assembly GCA_037957365.1. NCBI lineage: Eukaryota > Viridiplantae > Streptophyta > Pinopsida > Cupressales > Taxaceae > Torreya > Torreya grandis. Next base: position 2,657,751 of record JARHVA010002023.1, read on the forward strand.
AATACTCTAACTGATTTCTCAAACTGTCAGATCTCCATCTTGGGACTCAACATCATCTTCCACTTTAATGTCTTATAAATACAAAATATTCATATCTATGGTTCTAATAGAGCCATGACTATGTCTGCTTTGGGCGACCATGGGTACTTGTTTGTCAAAGCTATGACTATGTTGAAGGATGAGACACTCTACCATATCTTATTTATATTTGCATCTACCCCAACATGAATGTACATATTTAATATAGATTGAAAACCAATCTAATTTATTATTTTTCCTATAGCTATCATGTCAATGAAAATCCTATAGGTTGCATAACCTCATTCTTGAACTCTATTAGGTATAAATAAACATATTTTGATTCTAACTTTAATGGAAATATAAATTCACTATTATCAACCTTAAATATATGGTTAAATCTTCTTGTGACATTTGACTTAGATATAATGGTGACATATCTCTTTGAAACATTTAATCTTGGTTTGACCTGAACCGTATTCAACTTTTGCTCAAAATCTCCTATCTTTGACTTTTAGTATCAGTTGTTGATCTTGATCTAGGTTCCCAAAATTGTGATATTTGTCATCTCATCATTTTTTCTATGGACCTATATTTAGCCTTTATCAATTCTTGTGATTTTACCATGTGTAATTCTTGCATTCATCCTTAGGAACATTGACTCTTTGACCTTATGTGCACCATCAATATACTTTTGCATGGCTTGAATGTGCTACATTAATTTATCTGGTAGTTACCATGGTCATAACACTTGGTAGATCCTCATTCATTTTTAGGTTTTGCTAACTTGTTAATCCTTGATTGAATAATTTAACTCTCTCCATTGATCTCTTTAAACCCAATAATTTGATCTATTAGCTACGTGCCATTGATCTATGATCTAATCAAGTGACATTTTGACACTTATTAGCCATGCATTCATCCTCAAGAACATTTGAATCTAAAAATTTAATTCATGAGCCTTGAACTTGATGCCCCTATGCACATCTTAATTTACTAGATCAATTTTTAAGGCATTATACTTGACTTGAACCTAAAAACTCCTTTTCAGATGAACTAGATAGGTGATGAGTAAGTTTAGACATTTGAAGGTCACGATTATGAACTAGCTAATTATGTTATCTATGAAAATTGATTCTGTATTAGGTTTCTATATAGTTGCAATCATTGAGAAAATATAATTGAGTTAAAAGTCCTAAATGGAGAAATTACTTCCCTTGGTCGTCAAACCATGGTTGTAGATGAAATTTGCTCAGGATTATATAGGCAAAGCTTTGTATGTGGGCCAAATTTGGCCAATTTTTTTGGTGACATCATAGGATTGCATGCTTGTTTATAATAGACCAGTAGCCTTAACTTGTCTATTAGGCATAGAGTCTCAAGTCTTTGTTCCCAGCTAATTGGAATTGATACAAGGCTTCTCCTTTCTAGAAAACCTCCTCTTGAAATAGTAAGGAGAAAAGAAAAAAACAAATGAAAGTGCATGCAAGTACTTGGAGGAAATAAAAATAATAAAACTATAAATAAATATGCACACAAACACTTAGAGAAAAGCATGAAATCTAATCTAATATATACAATATTGTACAATAATTTATAAGCATCTCCATCCTGGGTCAAATGGGTAGTATCATTCACTTTTAATAAACCAAGATGAAAAATACCTTGCTTTGGAGGTACTAGAATTGGTGAACCAAGTAGCTTGATGGCCAATCCTTTTGATATGTTTGATGGGAAATACGGAAGCACACAATTGATTACCAAATACAAGAAACTTACATGTGGAATTAAACCAGAATCACAAGTAACTAGAATTCATAAACAACACAGAATATGAGAGACAATACACAATTGTATTAATACTCTTCCAGAAGGAAATACAACAAAGAAGATTGCCACAATTCTTCTTCCTTACACACCTCTAGGGCTCCCACACCTCTAGGGCATAAACAGTAAATCTTCCCTCAAAGCTCTCTCTCTTACGGTCCCAACACACAACTCAAACATAGAGTTGGTGTTCATCTCCAACCAGTCAGTATCCATTACTGCCAGTACTCTAGTGCTCCACACATTCCACAAGTGCTCCACGCACTCTAAGTACACAAATGTACTTCAAGTAGATCTCCCCTAAACTGCAACAACTTGCAACCCAAATGATCTCACTTATGGAAGGATCTTCCTTGACTTCCTCTTTACTCTCTTTCTGAGTACACACTGTACTTCCAAGTAGATCCTGCCTAATCTTGCTCCCTGTTGTGTTGCTATCCTCCCTAATCTTGCACACTTGAAAATCAATCTAGTTCTACACACTTGCAAACCTGGATCATGCACACACATACACCTACAGATCAATGATCTTACTTACCCATGTAGATCTCTAAACGTAGCCATGCACACCTACTGACCAAGATCTTACACACCTGAAGAACCCTTTTAATTCTCCAAAACTAGCACCCACACTTGGCACTACTGTGGAACTAGGAGGAACACCCTTTCTCACTTCACACACATAAGGAGCTAACTTTGCTCAACTCAAACTAGAACACTTTTACAATACAGCCCATGAGTCTATTATATAGATCTCATCCAAACAATAATTAGACACCTAATTACAATAATTAGATCCACAGCTTCTAGTCTAAATTTGGCTCTTGACATGCAAACACTTGGTTTGTTAACTAACTGCCCGTAAAACTTGCAGTTCTAAACTACACAGGCGACTGACATCGGTCCCTGTCTGCCTGGAGGTGACCGACGTCAGCCGATCCTTGACCGATGTCAGCTGCTCTTCCTGTCTAATCTTGTTAATGTCAGTTGGCCTGACCGATGCCAATGTTTGTGACACTTAACAACCTTTAGCAACCTCCTTCCATGTTTGCATCAGTGAAGCTTTTAGCTCCATAACCTAACAATGTTCTCTCAGAGATGAAATGGAATAGACATGTATCTAATATAGACATACTAGTCCTAGTATTCCAAGCTTGGTTCATGTTGGACTTTAGGATCACTTGCTTGATGTTGATCATCATAATTGAGAAAGCCTTACATGAAGACTTCATTTAGGCTCTTAGAAGAAACTGCACTTGGTTCACTTGGTAGTTCACAGAAACCATGTTCTTCCACCTTGTCTTTGTGAAAATTAAGACTAATCATGATTAGATTAGCATGCTCATATTTTTTTGTATCAGGACATGTCTCTTAGCCTCCTCAAACTCTCTAGTTATGGCATTGAACTGCTGCCACAACTCTTAAAATTCTTTACTAGTATGTTTATCAAATTACATCACTTGAGCACTTAAGATGTCTCTTTCATCAATCTCACTCAAGATTTCATCTTGTTATTCAATTGAAAATTAGGGTTGATTTGACCATCTAAGGTTTGAAACATCACACTTGTCTTGCTCAATAGCTAATTTGCTTTCCTCCAAATCAAACATATCACGGCTATCCTCAACTGACACCTCATCTTGAAGTGAACCAACCTTAGGCAACTAGTTTTGATCCTCTTCTTGGTATATGTAGAATGGACCTTCAATAGTACTTTCAAGGTCTACCCCATGTTTAACTTGAGAATTTTATTCTTTAGGTAATTTTGTAACATTAAGATACTCCATTTCACTCAATAAATCCAAGCACAAATGCTACCATTAATCTTATAAATAACTTGAGCTACCCTTGACCTCCATAATAGGTTCATGAAGGTTATCCTCTCATTTATCATCAAGATCCTATAACTTAAAAGATAAAACATGATCCTTATTATGAATTGGGTTGAATATCATGATCTTCTCTTCATAAACACTTGAATTGTCCTCTTGTGGCTCACTTATAACTAAAAGCTCCTCCTCTATCCTTTGTAAAACAAGTTATTTCTCCAAGAGGGAGATGGTGGGCGGGTGAAGAAGGTCACTTTGATTATAGCTTAAGAGAGTGTCCCTATAGATAGGTACCTTGAAGGGTCTCTTTTTTGGCTCTTGAGGAAAGAAGAGAGAGTCTCAAAACTCTTATACACCAAGCTCATTGAGCTGAGCTATGGTTGCTTGATTCATTGCTTTCACAACTAACTCCTCCTCTACCATAACTAGTTCTTGGACTACATAAACTAAAACCTCCACCTTATTATTTATTCCTTTATAAACTAATTTACATGATGGAAATGAGAAGGGAAAAAACACCTTTTCTTATTTTTAAATGGTTATAAGAGAGGGTGGTCTCAAAAGTGAGGGCATGATATAGCCAGGGTCAAATGTGTTAGAGAAGATCCATGATGGAATGACTTCATTATTATAAATAGGAATGGGAATGTAAGCTTGAGGCTCTTGGAAAGGAGAGGACACATAATACTGATCTAAATGTGTTTGATGAAATTTATAAGATATCAACACACTATCTACATCCTAGACTATTATTCTCATCATTACTATGTCCTCATCCTCATAAGATGACCATTGATCACCCTCACAAACTGACCATCTATTCTTGACCATCTTAAGATCACTCCTTGCCTCTTTTATAACATGGATATAGATGACAAAAGAAACTTATAAACCCCTATCAATCTCCCTTATCAACTCAATATAAACCGATAATGCTTGTTTGAATCTTGACAAGGATGTAACAAAATAAGATTGGTCTTGACAAGGGGAGTTAAATTACTAATTTAAATTCAAAGGAGGATAATATTGGTCATATGTATGGGTGGGAGGAGGGAAAAGGCCATGATAGGGCTGATAGGTTATTTGAGGACTATTTAAGGGGAACACAAACATTATTTGCTTGATAAGTGTGATGCTGAGGTAGAGAATAAGCATATTGATCAAAATATGGCTGATTATACATACTATATTATGATGATTAGGTGTGTAGGATACTTAAAACTAGTTGATTAATTCTTGGATTTTCCATTGATGTTTGCACACATGCCTCTAAAAGCTGATTGGATGAAGATAACGCCAAAACTCTTCACTAGTGAACGACATAGTAAGTCCCACTAGGCATGCCAAAAACAATTATGACATGATATTTCACCCTTGTAGAGGAGTTATTTAGGATCCCCCACCCCTATTCATAATATGGGAATAACTTGAGGTTGTGGGTATCTTATAATATGGTTGAACCTCGAGAGAAGGCTAGCTTCCTTTTGATGGATCACCTAAACTAATGGTTTTACTTGGAAAAGGGTTAAAAAAGGTGGAAATAGGGATCATAATAAATCTAAAAAGGTGATGAACCAAATTTAAATGAGGCTCTCATATGATTGAACCCACACTAGGTCTACATAATATAATACTAGCTCAACCAAACTCAAAATCTAGCTAATTGCATAAGTATTTCATAAACTAGGTTTAGGAAGCAATGAATGAAAACAAAGAGGATTTCTAAGACTCACACCGAGCTCATATCAATGGTAGAAATAACATCAGTTTAGACCTTAAATAATTTAGAAGCACCTTAAAAGAGTTCAAAAAGAAGGAAAATGGATATGGAAGAATCTCTTTCACGAGGCCATCATGCACATGATTACTAAACACTAATCAAAGGTAAGAGATAGGCAAAGAAAGTCTTTTATTTCATCAAGAGGTAGATCTTAAATTTTTTGATAGGGTTTATCCTTATCAAATGAGAGTCTCTTGCTCTTCAAAATCAAATATTCCTTATGAGAATCTAAAAATCAAAGAGAGAGTTATAATGTGGAAGGAAAGAAGGATATAAAGAAAAGGTGAGAGAGAGGAAGCACACCATCTTAGATTATTAAATGAGCTTCCACCTTTTATGAATGCCCCATCATATTTTGATCAAATTAACACCAATTATCTATTGACAAGCTATCTTTTTTTTGTCTTAATAGCCTCTAAATCTTCTCATTGGTCAAGAAACATGATAGAGGATAAGAGCTTGCCGAAGATAATGATTCATGATCTTTATATGAAGGAAAACCCTAGAGTCCTTGAAACTTTAATCAATGCTCCAACTACTTTCTCCAACTACTAGATCTCCATCTTGGGGCTTGATTCCATCTTCCACTTAACTTGATTATGAAGACAAAATATTCATATACATGGATATGATAGAGCCATGACTATGTATACTTTAGGTGACTAGAGTTACTTGTTTGTCAAAGCTATGACTATGTCAAAGGATGAGACGCTCTCCCATATCTCATTTATATTTACATCTATCCCAACCTAAATATAGATTAAAAACCAATCCAATTTATTAGTTTTCCTATATCTATCATGTCAATGAAAAGCCTACATGCTATATAGCCTCATTCTTGAACTCTATTAGGTATAAATGGACATATTCTTCTTCTAAACTTTAATGGTAATAGAACTTCACTATTATCAACATTAAATATATAGATACATTTGCTTGTGACATTAAATTGAGCTCTAATAGTGACATAACTCTTTGAAGCATTTGCTCTTGGTTTGACCTGAACTATATTCAACTTTTTCTCAAATATCATCTTCAAATTTTAGTATCAACTGTTGATCTTGATTTGAGCTTCTAAAATTTTGACATTTCTCATCTCCTCCTTTGTTCTATAGACTTGCAGCCATCTTTATTAGTTCGTATGCTTAAACCATGTATCATTATCACATTTGACCTTAGGAACATTGATTCTTTGACCTTAAACACACCATTGATCTACTTTTGCATGGATTAAACACACTTCATTACTTTATTTAGAAGTTACCATGGTCGTGACACTTGGTAGCTCCTCATTTATTTTTTGGTTTCACTATCTTGTTGACCTCTCACTCACTATTGATCCTTGATTACATGATTCAATGCTCTCCATTGATCTATTTGGGCCTAATGGCTTGAGCTATCATCCACGTGCTATTGATCTATGGTTTGATCAAGTGATATTTTGAAACTTGTCAGCTATGCATTCATCTTCATGAACATTTGAATCCAAATGGTTATTTCATGAGGCCTAAACTTGATGTCCCCACCCACATCTTACTTTGATGGATTAAATTTGAAGGCTTTATACTTTACTTGGACCTGTAAAGTCCTTTACGAATGAACCAGGTGGGGCATGACTAAGTTTAGACATTTGAAGGTCACCATTATGAACTAGCTCATTGTGTTATTTATAAAAACCAATTCCTTATTGGATTTATATATAGTTGCACTTGTTGAGAAAAGATAATTGAGCCAAAAATCCTGAAGGGAGAAATTCCTTCCCTTAATCCTCAAACCATGGCTATAGATGAAGGTTTATTAGGGTTATATCAGCAAAGCATCATATGTGTGCCAAATTCGGCCAACATTTCTAGTGACATCCTAGGATTGCATGCTTTCTATGCAACATACCAATAGCCTTAACCTATCCATTGGGCATAGAGTCTCAAGTCTCTGTTCTTAGATGATATGAATTGATACAAGGCTTCCCCTTTCCAAAAACCTCCTCTTAAAATAATAAGAATTAAATAAAAAATAAACAAAGGCAAATGCACGCAGGCACTTGGAAGAAAGAAAAATAACAAAAATATAAATAAATATGCACACAAGAACTTAGATAAAATAATGAAATATACTCTAATTTATACAATATTATATAATAATTTACAAGTACCTCCCTCCTAGTTCAAATGGAAATTTTTTAGTATCATTCACTTGTAACAAACCAAGATGAAAAATGCTTTGCTTTGGAGGTACCATAGTTGGTGAACCAGGCATATTGATGGCCAATCCTTTTGATATTCTCTCTAATGGATGAATTTGAATAAACATGTCTCCAATGAAGACATACTAGTCTAAATCTTTCAAGCATGGTTCATGTTAGATTGCAAGAGCACTGTCTTGATGTTACTCATTACTCTTGAGAAAGCCTTACATGAATACTTCATTTAGGCTCTTAAGAGTAACTGCACTTGGTTCGCTTGGTGGTTTAAATGACCATAATATTTCACCTTGTCCTTTTGTGAATTAGGACTAATCATGCTTAGATAAACATGCTCATAGTTTTTGTAAGAAGGACATGTCTCTTAGCCTCCTCAAAAGCTTTGGTTATGGTATTGAACCAATGCCATAACTCTTCAAATTATTTAGTGGTATGCTCATCAAATTGCATCACCTAAGCACTCTAGATTTATCTTTCATCAACCTCACTCAATAATTCATCTTGTTCTTCAACTACAAATGAGGGTTGATTTGACCATCTAAGGTCTAAAACATCACACCTATCTTTCTCAAGATTTGATTTAATTTCCTCTATTTTGAACATATCAGGGTTATCCTCAATTGACACCTCATTTTGAAGTGGAACAACCTCAAGCACCTAGTTTTGATCCTCTTCTTCATCTATGTAGAATGAGCCTTTAGTATTCTATTCAAGGTTTGACTCATGTTTATCTAGAGGATTTTCTTCATTAGGCAAGTTTGTAACATTAAGCTACTTCATTTCACCCAAGAATTCCAAGCACAAATGCTACCATAGATCTTCAAATTCACTTGAGCTACCCTTAACCTCCATAATAGTTTCATGAAGGCCATCCTCTCATTTCTCATCAAGCTCCTATAACTTTAAATGTGAAACATGCTCCTCCCTATGAAGTGGGCTACCTATCATGATCTCTTCTTCATAGACATTTGCATTGTCCTCCTATGGCTCACTTATGACTGCAAGCTCCTCCTCTATCCTTTGTAAAATAGGTTCTTTCTCAAAGAGGGAGATGGTGGAAGGATGAAGAAGTTCAATTTACTTGTAACTTAGAAGAGTGTCCTTCCACCTAAGTACCTTGAAGGGTCTCTTTGGTGACTCTTGAGGAAGGGAGAGATATTCTTAGAAATCTTGTACACCAAGCTCATTGAGTTGAGCTATGGTTACTTGATTGCACCACTAACTCCTCCTTTACCAGAATTAGTTCTTGGACTACCTCAAATAACACCTCCTCCTTATTTTTACCTTTTTGAACTAATTTTCATGATGGAAATTAGTAGGGAATAAACACATTTATTCCTTTTAAATGGTTATAGGAGAGGGTCATCTCACTAGTGAGGGCATGACATATCTTGGCTCAAATGTGTTGGAGAAGATCCATGATGGAATGAATCCATGCTCCTAAATGGGAATGGGCATATGAGATTGAGGATATTATAAAGGAGAGGACACATAAGACTGATCCAAATGAGTCTACTGATATTCATAAGCTATCAACACATTGTTTGTATCATGGACTATGCTTCCCATCATTACTATGCCCTCATTCTCACAAAATGACCGTTATTCACCCTCACAAAATGACCATCTATTGTTGACCAACCTAAGAGCACTCCTTGATTCTTATAAAACATGGATAGGTATGATAGAAGAAACTTTTAAACCTCTACCAATCTCCCTTATCAACTTAATATAAACTAATAATGCTTGCTTGAATCCTGACAATGATGTAACAAGATAAGCTTGGTATTGACAAGGGGAATTATAATAATAATTTAAATTCAAAGGAGGTTGAACTTGGTCATATGCAAGGGTGGGAGGAGGGCAAAGGCCATGATAGGGATGAAAGGTTGTTTGAGGGCCACTTGGGGTGAACATATAAACATTATTTTCTTGATAAGTGTGATGTTGAGGTAGAGAATAAGAATATTGATCAAAATATGGTTAATTATACATACCAATTTATGATGATTAGGCACTTAGGTTGCTTAAACTATTTGATGAATACTTGGAGTCACTATTGATGTTTGCACACATGCCTCCAAAAGATGATTGGATGAAGAGAACACTAACACTCTCCACTAGTGAATAACATAATAAGTCCCACTAGACATGCTAAAAACTATTATGACATGAGATTTCACCCTTGTGGAGGAGTTATTTGGGGTTCCCCACTCCTAGTAATAATATAGGAATAACCCTAGGCTGTGGGTATCCTATAATAGAGTTAAACCTTTGAAGAAGGATGAATTCCTTTTGATGGATCACCTAAACTAATGATTCTACTTAGAAAAGGGTTGAAAAGGGGAGAAATAGGGCTCAAAATAAATATAACAAGGTGATGTACCAAATTTAAATGAGGCTTTCATATGATTGAACCCACACTAGATCTACACAAGATAATACTAGCTCACACAATCTCACAATATAACTAATTTCATAAGTCTTTCATAAACTAGGTTAATTAATCAATGAATTAAAATAAAGAGGAGTTCTAAGACTCACACCAAGCTCAAATAAATGGTAGAAAGAACATGAGTTTAGACTTGCAATATCTTATAAGTACCTTAAAATAGGTTAGAAAGAAGAATAATGGATATGGAATAATCTCCTTCACAAGGTCATCATGTACAAGCTTACTAAACACTAATTAAAGGCAAGGGATAGGTAAAACAAGTATTTTATTTCATCAAAAGGTAGTTCTTACAAATTTTGATAGGGGTTAACCTTATCAAATGATAGTCTCTTTCTCTTCAAAACCAAAGAGTCCTTGTGAGAATCTAAAAGTCAGAGAGAGATTTATAATGTGGAAGGAAAGAAGGATATAGAGAAAAGGTGAGAGAGGAAGCACACTATCCTAGATAAATAAATGAGATACCAACTATTATGAATGACTCACCATTTTTTGATCAAATTCACACCAGTTTTCTATTGACAAACTATCTTTCATTTATCCTAGTAGCCTCAGAATATTCTCATTGGCCAAGCAACATGCTAGAGGATAATATATTGCCGAAGATAATGAGTCATGATCTTGCTATGAAGGAAAACCCTAAAGTCCATAAAAATTTAATTAATGCTCCCTTATTTTTCCAACTACTAGATCTCCATCTTGGGACTTGACACCATCTTTCACTTGAATTGATTGTGAAGAAAAAATCTTCATATTTGTGGATCTAGTGGAGCCTTGACTATGTCTACTTTGAAAGGCCATAGGTACTTATTTGTCAAAGCTATGACTATGTTGAAAGATGAGACACTCCACCATATATCATTTATATCTGCATCTACCCCAACCTGAATATAGATCTTAAATATAGATTGAAAACTAATCCAATTTATTGGTTTTACTCTATTTATCATGTCAATGAAAAGCCTATAGGCTATATAGACTCATTCTTGAACTCTATTAGTTATAAATAGACATATTATACTTCTAAACTTTAATGGTAATAAAACTTCACTATTATCAACCTTAACTATATGACTATATCTACTTGTGACATTCAATCAAGCTCTGATGGTGACATAGCTCTTTAAAGTTTTTTTTTGGTTTGAACTAAACCGTATTTAACTTCTAAAAATTTCTTATCTTTAACTTTTAGTATTAGCCATTGATCTTGATCTAAGCTCCCAAAATTATGCCATTTGTCATCTCCTCATTTGTTCTATAGAATTACAATTAGCCTTTGTCAGTACCTACACTTTCACCATGTGTCATTCTCGCATTTGTCCTTAGAAACATTAAATCTTTAACCTTATGCACATCATCAATCTACTTTTGCACATATTGAATGCAATACATTAATTTATCTAGTAGTTACCATGGTCATGCCACTTGGTGTCTCCTTATTCATATTTGGGTTTCACTAACTTGTTGACCTCTCACTCATTGATGATCCTTGATTACATGATTTAACACACTCTATTGATTTGTTTGTGCCCATTGACTCAAGATATAAACCTCATTCCATTGATATATGATCTAATAAATTGAGATTTTTACACTTGTTAGTTGCACATTCATCCTCAAGAAAATTTGAATCCAAATGGTAATTTCTTCATGAGGCCTAAACTTGACATCCCTGAGCACGTTTTACTTTGCTAGATCAAACTTGAAGGATTTATACTTGGCTTGAACTTTTGAACTCCTTTAAAAATTAACTATGTGGGTCATGACTAAGTTTAGACCTTTGAAGGTCACCATTATGAACTAGCTCATTGTGTTATCTATGAAAATTGATTCCTTATCGGTTTTCTTTATAGTTCTACTCATTGATAAAATATAATTGAGTTAAAAGTCCTAAAATAAAAATTTCCTTCCCTTGATCCTCAAATCATGGTTGTAGATGAAGGTTTCTCATGATTATAAAAACAAATCTTTGTATGTGGGCCTATTTTGCCAAAAGATGAGAGATGAAACCCTAAGTTAACACATCCCTAAAGAACCCATGAAGAGGAGATGAAATCCCACTCACAAGCCAATTCAAGCAATAAAAATGAATAACTTGGTCATTTACGAGTCACTCAAGTCCCTAAGAACAAGAGGAGTGCATATGTGACATTTATTTAGGTGTTTTGACTCTAATAAAAAAGTAAAACAATTGCATTTTTGGTCACCCAAGTTCCTAATGAGGACAAGGGGAGAACATATTTGTAAAAGTTATACTAAAAAATAAAATATTATATAAATGAAACTAGTTAAGTGATTTTAAAAATGAATAATATGAATTAAAGTGCTCTTAGGAGTGATAAATCTAGAGTGATTATTCTTTTAAAGCACTAATAAAAATATGATTGAAATTTGGCCTTTTTGAAAAATTGAAATGAAGAAAATGAAAATTATTTTGTTCAAGTTTTCAAAAGCACCAGAATAAAGTGTGAAATTATTTTTTTATCATGTAAAACTTCTTCCTTTCACTTAAAGAAACCTAAAAAACAAGTTAAAATTTTGATAGTGGTCTTCGAGGAACACCTTGAAAACAAACAATTTGGAAATCATTTAATTTCCATTTTATGAAAAATGTATGCACAACCAAGATAAAATAACCACATATGTTTAAAAGTTATGAAAAAAACATGTGATTTTAAAAAAACATCAAAAATGGAGTTTGGTGTAATATACCCAAATGAAATATTTGGTAAATTTCACATAAAAATGCAAACCAAAGCATAAAACAACTACAAAATATGCATTACATTAAAAATAATGAATTACAACATACAACATATAAAATATTATCACAATGTGATCACAACTCTAAAGCATAATCACAATCTCTGAGTGAGATTGCCCTACTGAACCAAAGGGGTTTCATCCTCTAATCCTATAAATCAATGGATTTTTGTTTAATGATCTCAATCTTTAATGGGTTTCTATCCATAAAAGCGATGAAAGAATAAACATCAATTCAAACCTTACAAGGGGGGTTTACAAAATATAATCCAAGAATTAATTATAATGGGAGAGAGATCTCATTATACATAAAATTCATGAGAATGAAATAGAGAGAGGAAACTTCATGGTAAAGGAAAGAATGGTGCCCCACTTCTAGTGGGATCACTATTGATCCAAAGTGCCTTGTTTTTTACTTGTGTCAATGGTAAAAAATGAAGGGAGTCTAAGAAGACAAGATCATGAACATCTTTTTTTTGTCTTCCAACTCCATATGCTTCCAAGCTCCACTTACACATGCTTCTAAAATGAGTTTCAATTTACACATGTGAAGGGGAATCATCAACAATAACCCTTTGTCATATTCATCCCATGTGTACACATGCTTCCAAACTTATTTTGAATTCTCCCTATGTGCCAAAACATTTATCCTCCCAAGGGTGGCACCCTAACTATTCACCCTTGTCTTTATTCAATAATGTGAATAGAAAATAAAAATAAATTTGTCTTTTAGTACCCCAATCCTTCACATGCACTAGATTTCATGGGATATCCTCCATGAGCTATGCCACATCATCCACAACCACCTCATCTACTGCATCATTAGATGCATCACCTAAGATATCACCATGCATAATGATAGTGAATAGTAATAATACTTATGAATAATAATTGGTAATAGTGATTTGACACAATATTATTCCCTTACATCATGCAACTTAGCCTATAAGAATGAAATAGGCTAATAGTCTTCTACAAATGTCTCATAGGTAAAAAGTAGAAATTATAGTCCTCCCTTCCCAAATATTATTTTTCCTCAAGTAATACTTATTTAATTCCTAGTTCCAAATGCCAAGATCCCAAATCATCTGTGGGAATTTATAATTCCTAATCCTCAAATCTCTTTGTGATGTAGTTTCTCCACTATGCTTCCATTGTGCTACTTTGATTTAATCAAGATTTGGAATTGAAAGCTCTACATCAAGGGATGCTATAGTAAGCACTCTCTGCATCTCAACTATAACATCATACTCTTTATCCTTTACTTGGGGTAAAAATAAACTCAACTTCTCCATCTCATGCTTGTCATGTGCCATGATCTTTTTACTTTCCTTGGATAGGTGAAAACCGTGCAATTTTTGAATCATAAGATTCTCTTTATCAACACAAATATGGGTTGTTCTTATTTTTAAAGTTGCACATGGAATAAACATGTTAATGAAATAAAGAGCTTCCCATACCACTCCTTCAACCACTTCATCATATTGCTTATGATGGCTTGCAAATGGTCCATTCTCCTCAACATTCATGGCTGATTTCTCCTTGTGTGCACTTATATGTACAACCTCCATGTCTAATGCTCTTACCATGAAAATTTAAAATTTTACTCGACTACTCTATTAAACTATTTTAAAATCATCCTTATGTAGCATGGATTCAAACATTGGAAGTTTTATGGGTGTTTCTTAAACAAGAACATCTTTTTCAACTTCTACTTGTATGGTGGATTCCTTCATGGGTTGCTCACTAACCGCTTTCAGATCTGAATCTTTCTATTGATACATGTATTTATCAGAAGTCATTAAGTTATCAAATTTCATATATTCTATCTGCATGGTAGATTTGTCCAAGATTTGCTTACTTTAATTTTCTTTCACCTATGATTTTTCTTCTTCATACGAGATTTATTCATCCCCTCTAAAAAATTCAAATTTTTTCCCATATTCATGTCTTCTTGTAGATACATAATTTGATTCTCCATCTCCTATCTTGTCAATTGATAAGTCAATAATTTTTTCTCACATTGTTTGAAAACATTGTTAACTAATTTTTACAGTTGAAGAAGTAACTTGCTCTTGCCTCAAAATAACCAATAATATAAATAAGATTGGTTGGGAGATATCATTACTTTCATTCAAAATTAATGACATAATGGATCTCATACACTCAAAAATAATTTCTTCATGATTGTCACTGATATAAGCTATGAAATGATTAAACATTTCAAGAATAAGATTATCAAAACCTAAATCAATCAAAAGAACACATGATCTAACTTTTTACATCAATTCTAAAATCTTAACCCTCTTACCAAAATAAGGGCTTATGATATCATCTAAACCATGAAAACTTATAATAACCAACTATAATATCTTCCTCATTATATCATCATTATAGGGTGCTTTAAGAGTTGAAACTCTTAAAATTTCACTAAGGCAATAAATGACAACAAGTCTTACCTCTTTATTAGGAGATCCTCTATGGGTCATATCATATCATCCACAACCACCTCATCTACTACATCATCAACTATATCACCTACCACATCACCATGAATAGTAACTAGGAATAGTGACTTGACACAATATTATTCCCTTACATCCCCTAACTTAGCCTATGGGAATGAAATAGGCTAACAGTATTTTACAAATGTCTCATAATAAAAGGGGGACATTACATCTAGATGACCCTGAATGATCCCCCTAAAATTGTGCACTTTTTTCAAGGATGAAGTCATCGATACACATTTTGAAAAGTCACCAATTACATGTGAAGTCACTATTTTTAGGTGAAGTCTTTGATTTTAGGCAAAGTCACCATTTTAGGTGAATTCATTACTTTTAGGCAAAGTTACCAATACACAGTGGAAAATTCATCATTTTACTTAAAAAACACAAAAAAATAAAACATAATAAATGCAGTGAAGTTATTGATTTGTAGGAGTAAAGTTAGCAATTAGCATTCAACAAAAAATAATAAAATTTTGAAGGAAAAAAATTAAACTAAGGTTTAAAATGATCTTTTTATATTTCTAAGATTGTCAAAGTACTCCTATGATAATTTATGGGTTGCAACAGGTCCCACTAGGCATGCCATTATGTATCCAAGAAATCCAAGGAAAAAGAAAGTTAACTTCTCTTTGTTATTTCAAATAAGGAAAATGAATTAAAAAAAACCATATTTATAAGCCTAGGATCTAGGGGAGATAAATAACAAAGTAAAAAGACAAATAAATACAAATGATAGAAACACTTACATTCCTTATAAATTTTTAGAATGTGTTGGCATGAGGTTGGGTTTGAGATCAACTTGTGAGCAATGGTTCTTTGTCAATGGTGCTCTTGCATCATTTTGCTTTGTCCACTTGGGCTATGGCCTTGGAAATTAGTCATGTCTGAAGTTTCTCTAGGAGTAATTCAACATTATAACATTCCATAAGAAAACTTATCTAAAGAGAGTGAGAACTCTCCTATTTATAGGTTAGTCAAATCAATTATGGCCTTTGGATAAAAAATGATATATGTGGTTAAACTTGATTTAAAAATGTAATTAATATTTTTAAATTAATAAGCATGGATCACAAATTTAGATATTTGTTTGATATTTTATGAGTGATTGAAAACTCACAAAATATGATGACATAATTTTAAATATTTGTATGACATTATGATGATGTCATTAATTTGGTATTATAAATTTATAAAAAATAAAATTTTATTAATTAGCCATGGGATTTTCACCTATGCATTTAATTGGGTTTAATCAATTAAGCAATCCTAATCAGGTTAATTGCCATTTTTTAATTATGAGAAGTTGTCCTTCACACTTGGTAAAAAAGGGTTAATTTTATAGGTCACAATTTGATTGGAGATGAATTAGAGGAAGATGATGATTAACTGCAGTGCATTTCCCTAGTCAGGGATACATTGACATAGTCTAGAAGATGCACGTAATGTGCACTAATGAATCAGAGCATTCTAATGATTTCTAAGCTTAACTTGCATTATTTATAAGAAGTCATTATGATGTATATTTAGACACAAATATGGTCAAAAGGGAGTGTTTATAACGGACTATTATTTCTTTTCAAATAACAAAACCCTAGTTCTTCATCTTCATAGTGGTTGTTGAAAAAATGGGTTAATGGGCACATAGTGTCAAACTACCCCAGAGACCCCTCTATCAATGAGCACTTCCTACATAACCAATACTATGAAGAGGGCCTAAAACTTATGTATTTATTCTCCATGTGTTGGATTGTGTGTGAATCATGCAATGTTGATAAGCAATTACAATAATGACCTAGCTTGTAACTTGGAAAAAATAGCTCTTGGGATGATCCTTCAGTCCTTTACATTATATATGTGTTGTCTCTATGATTGATATGGAAATAAAAAATAGGGATGTTTTACTCACTTGAGTATTTGATATAAATATTTTGGTAAGTTTCTTTATGAGTTGATAAGTCTATGCTAGGGTTTTTATAGGTGAGGAATGAATGAAGATTGATCATTTATTTATACCAATACATTTATAGAATATTTTACATTAAATCACTTAGGCAAATAATAGGAATAAATTTTATTTGAAAATTAGATGACTTTAGGGAACTAGAAACTGGCATCAGAATAAAACTCTTGCATTGACATATGCATCTAACTAGGATGTAAGTGTCTAGGTAGTTAGAATTTTTTTATAGGTCTAGAACTTGCAAAACAAAAGATAAGTAAGTTTATTACATTCCAAGAAAGACAGAAGGCTTGAGTCATTATAATAACATTAGTTAGACTAATATAAAATTAATTAGACATAAAGACATAGTGTATGTGAACCTTTTGGTATTAGGAAAGGTCTAGAAGTTGAAAGTACATCAATGATATGTATTTTACAAGTGTATTAGTCTAAGGTGCTATATAGTTTAGAAATAATGTCTACATCTATCCTAGTGCCAAAACAAATTTTTGATACCAAATGATGTAGCACCAAGATGGGGGATAATCAATTAAAATTTAGCTTTATATTTTCAACATTTGAATTAACACACATTCATTTTGTCAATCAATTGACATAGACATAGCATAAATCAAACCATTTGCATTAACACATAGGAAATACCACTTCTGGTTATACAATAATTAGGTTTAATAATAAAATAAATATGGATAAAATAATACAAAGTCAACTTATTAGATTTTTATTGAAATTCTTCTTGAATCTAGCATTATACACTCATTCGAAGATTAAAATATTAAAAGAACATATAATTTTATTACACTATATTTTATTCACAACCATGAAATCCTAAGAAATTATCTCCTCCTAGGAATGGAATAACTTCCTCATATTTCCCAAGTGACTCTATATTTTTCTTTATGTGTTACCTCCACATTCCATTACAAGAAGAGTCTAAGAAACAAAAGAAAAGAAAATTACACCTATATGTAGACCTGGATGACTTCTATTGGAAAAGTTAATACATAATGAAACACACCTTTTATTTAATTTATTACCCAACTGATATTTTTATAGCACATAACAAAATGAATACATTCAAGACCCAATTTGGACTCTCCTTTATTTCTCAACACTTGAGACTAGAAAAATGGATGTTTAGCTCAAGGGTCTTGGGGAGCATATGTGTTGGAGATGGAGCTCAAAAATATAAGGTGGTGAGTGAAAATTACATAAGATGAATGTTTCTATAGTTTACAAAAATGCTATGCCACAACCTGATCGGTCTTAGAAGCTAGAAGAATAAATGATTTAGGAATGAATGTCATTATAAACACCATAAATCAAGGCAAAAATTTCCTAAAGCCTAAAATAGTGAATGAGATAGCTTATAAACAAAGGTAAAACTCTTCATTTTATTTCAAGCTTGATTTAGAATTCAAAAGGTCTGATTACAACTATAAAAGCACACATTTTTCTTTAATACCAAATTGTCTAGTTGAAACTTGATATGCAAGCCATGATCCTTTAATTTTTCAACTAACCAAGTCTACCAACAACAATTATAAATAACAATCACTATGAGAAGAAACATTATAATCCAATGCATAATAAATAATAGCAGTTTGTAGACACCTACATTTCATTTAGTATTGAAATTCACTTTTATTCTTCCGAAAATTTGAAATCAAACTAATAACATTTCCCTTCAAAATTTAAATAATTGAATAATTCATAATTACTCAATTATGCACACCTTTTAGCCAAATTTATTTAATAAATTTGTATTTTCACTTCACTTAGACATCCTCTACATTTATCTCCATCACATGTTGACTCATCCAACCACTTCCTCAACTTCCTCAACCACCTGGTGAGTCACCTTGGAACCTTTTAACCAATTTGACCCTTTCTTGATGACTCACTCAACCAAATCTCCTTTTCTCTCAACCTACGAAATCAATCATCATCCTCATGAATGAGGATTAAATATCCAAAATTCATTATTTGAGTAAATATAAATATTTAAATAATCATCAACCATTTGATCAACCTCCCAAAAACTTATAAATTGATGTGAAAGCCATCACTTTCAACCATCCTTACTTGTGTTAATGAAGTGTTATAAATTTTATGAGTGAATCTCAAGCAAATGAAATCCATCCAAAGAGAATTTGCATACCAAAATGTTACCCATTTCCACTTGCATTAAATAATATTTATTAACCACATTTTAGAGATTAAATCAATTCAAATTGCAATGGTGGAAGCTAATTATATTTCAAAGGTATAAGTTTGTGTTTTTTTTTGTTTTGATTTGTAGCTTTATCGTAGGTTGATTAAAATTAGATGAGAATTCACTTTATAGTTATTTATTATCTTAGTTTTCAATTTGAATTCCCTTCACACATTTTGACACACCCATGGAACTTTCCCTCATCTTTACATATATTAATTATCATATGTGCATTTAGGAGCTCATTTCAGTTGGTTTTTGTAGTTTTTATTGTGCACTTGCATTTAACCTTGATGTTAGAAATTTTTGTTTACAACTACAAGTATTTTTTTGGTGTTCTCAAGATAATTTTATGTTCTATCTACATAACAACAAATTTGTAAGCTTTATCAATGAAATTTTAGAAGAGGAAAATGAAATCATTTTCTATCTAGTTTTCAATGTCGTTTACTATTTTTAACATCTCTAATATTTCTATTTTTAATCTTGTCTTTTCTATTTTTTCTATTTTTTTCTCTTTATTTTTATGAAATGGTGATTTTGTAAGCTTTGTCAATGAAATTATAGGACTGAATAGTGAAATTGTAGTAATCAATAGTGAAATTGTTAAACCTAACTATGATTTTTTTTTTTTAATTGTGTTATTTTTACCCAACAATGCAATCATAGAAATAAATAGTAAAAATATCCAACCTAACCATGAAATCATTCTTTAGAGCCTTATTTTTATCAAATCACATTTTTCTCTTTTCTAAAGTGCTTTGTGTCATTTTTCTTCTATAATATAGCCTCTATTTTGGTTTTCTAACTCTATTATTTCCTATTTCTCTTTGTTTTTCATCTTCTACATCATTAGTGAAATCAGTTGAGTTATCATCAAAATACCTAAACCTAACTACAAAATTACTTAACCCAACTATGAAGTCATTTCTATCTTTTTTCTATGTTTTCCTTGTTTTCAAAGTTAGCAAAATTGGTGAGGTTATCAATGAAATTACTTAACCTAATTGTGAAATTGTTTCTTCTATTTTTTATGTTTTTCTTATGTTTCAATGTAGTGAAATCAATCAGGTTATCAAATAAATTGATTACCATAATTATAAAATCATTTCTATCTATGTTACTCTATTTTCCTTATTTTTTAGCATCAACAAAATTATGCATGAATTTAGTGAAATTTCAAACTAAATTAGTGAAATTGCTTATAGCATTAGTGAAATTATTCAACATAATAGTGAAATTATGAAGAGTGTCATCAAAATCATTTATGGTAAATGTGAAATTGTTCTACTTTATTTTTATGTTTCTCTATTTTTCATTTGGTTTTTCTGGTTTCTAACAACTAACAATTTCATAGTTTTCTCTAACCATGTATTTGTGAAATTATTCTAGACACTTTTACTTTATTATTTTCTATTGTGTTTTGGTAAAATTTTTAGGTTGACTTTACTTTCAACCAAACCATATATTTCTAATAGTTTTTTTGCAAGAAACACATTAAAGAAAAGTATCTAAAGTGCCAAACAAAACCAATTTTTTATATTATATTTATAAGACTATCTTTGTTCAAGTTTTCTTACAAGATTTTATTTTAGTTTTTCATTTACTTTAGTGTTTAGAAAATATTTGGTTTTTTAGAGTTAAATTTGTTTCCCTTTTCAATATTTGTGTGTCTTATTTATATTGTGGATGCCATTCTCTCGGCGTCACATCAGTGATGATACTTGCGAATAAAAAACAACACATGTAAGTTATGTTACCCAAGATGATACTTGTGCATATGCTCTTCTCTGAATGTTACATTGGTGGTGATACTTGAGAATCAAAATCAAGTGTTTATCTTCTTATTTTCATTTCTTAGAGGCTCTATCAACCATGGATTTCCCCACCACATAGTAGGCTAAACCCTATGTACTGATGAGGTATATAAATTGAGTTAGATATGTTATTTTTGGCTAAGCGATTGTGTTTTAATCAAGTCATAAAGTGAATAGCTTAAACACTCCAATACTTAGGCCTTAGATAACATAACTTGAAATAATTTTTTTTTTAAGTCAACATACTGAGACTCCTACAACTATGTTGGGCACATTGGAACCAAACCCAATAGTGTGCATCTTTTAAAAAAACTTATTTTATGAAATTTGTCCTCATCATACCAAAAGGTATATGAAGACTCCCCTAGTTGAAATTTTGTATACCTTAAGCCTCGGCAAGCTATTCTATCCATTTATTTCATATTGCATTGATTAGTGATTAGCATTGAGAAGTTAATTCCTTCACACCTATAAAAATAGGTTTAGAGAACCATGGGAATGATAGGATATTCCATGGATAGTACCTTATAATATTAGGTTGTAGTTAATAAAACTGATAAGCAAGTGACACAAGAAGCCTATAGGTTACTCAAGTCCCTATTTTCTTATAATTTTGACCTTTTTATGATTGAATGAGTGTTTATCATAAATATTATTTGTTTATTTCCTTATGATCTACCATGTGTTAAAAACCATTGATTGAAAAAAAAAAAACCTTTTGAGTCTTTTATCCACAAAACTTTAAAATCAAATATTTAAAAACAAAACTCTAAAGCATTTGTTGTCAATCAAAGTTTTTTGTCATTTTGGTTTGTTTTAGGCCTTTGTTAATTTTTATTGATTCAAGTATTTTTTTCCCCTAGAAATATTTCTCATAAAAATGCACATGACTATGCTTAACAATCTTAGTGAAAGGCTGGAGCCTTTTAATAATGACCCTTTCCAATTTGGTAGCCAAGACTATCAAACTCATCACGTAGAAATACATGAAATTAATTACCATGAGTAATAATAAGGGAGAGCATACCAAGATCATGGTAACCCCAAAGATATTTTTACTTCTTAATTTAATGAATACATCATGACCAATAAAGATGAAATTCTACTTCAATATTTGAGCTTGGAAGCTAAATTTCCACTTGATTTTGATGTCCAAAACTTGAAATATTTGATTAATAAAAAGGAGTCTTTGTCATCTATTCACAACCCATCCATCTCACAAATATATTTAGAGGATGGTAATTATCTCTTAAATTCCTCTAGTACCAATCCCCAAGTCTCCCAAGACAAAGGGAAAGCCATCCTTCATGAGGAATCCTCCCAAATGAGTCATGGGTTTTCTATGGAAACCCATGCTCATCATGTCAACCAAGAGATTTAAAATCTCCAACCCAACCAATCAAACAATCTCTTATCATAAAAATGTGAGTATTAATTCTAATTCACCCTTATTTATCCCTCCATATAATCCAAACATGAATGTTAATTTAGGTTTATTGAATGTCAATCAACCCAGTTTGAACTTGAATGTTCATTCCAGTTCACAGATTGTAAATCCAAAAAATCCAAACTTGAATGTCCATTCAACTTTACCAATAACATTTCCAACCAATCCAAACTTGAATTTTATTTCAAGTTTACCAGTCACAAAATCCAATAATCAAAACTTGAATTTTAATTCAAAATTTCCAATCTATTATCCATTCTTGAATACTCATTCTGGCTCACCAATCAATCTCAATCCAAGTCTTTAAGTCTCACCAATAAACCAATCATTATCAAATCCAAAATTGGGTATTAAAACAACCTCAACACCAGCCCTAAATTTGAAAACAACCCAAACCAAACCAACTTAAATCAAACCAACATTAATTTTAACATAAATCCAAACCAATCCAATCCAAATGTAAACTTCAAAAATCCAACCAAACAAGTTTTAGTTTTAACACTAACCCAACCCAAACAAACCTTAAATTTGGAACTAACCCAAAAAATAAATATAAGTTTTCACATCCACAACATTTTACCTTTTTTAACCCACTTTATACACACTTCATTAATAATCCACCCCTTAACAAATTTTCACAAACTAACACCAACATAAACCAATTCATGTGTCAACCTTCTTATTTTTATACCTCTTCAAGCCAAATGAACCAATTATCACCATAATTTATTCAATAATTTCAAAACATGAAAGATAGAGTTCAAGGTTTGTAAGATGGAACTTTTTCATGGAAAAAACAATATAAATTTGAAGAAATTTGTTCTTATCCATATGATTTAATTACCATGACAACACCTTTCCCTAAACATTTTAAGCTTCCAAAATTTGACAAATATTCTATCACCCATGTGCAGACATTGCTTATATCAATGAGTATATATTGAGACTATTTCCACTAAGTCTCGAGGCTTAATCACTCAAATGGTTTTCATGCTTACCCAAATGATTAATTTTCACCTTTGAGGACCTCTTTGAGAAGTTTTTTCATCATTTTACATACAATGTCAAAAAAGACTTGACCACACTCAACCTACACAACACTAAGAAAATAAATGGTGAAACCTTTGCCTCATTCTTGAAAATATGGCAGGCATTGGCAAGTCACTTTTCATGGTCTTTTCTTGAAATTGAATTTGTTGCGATATTTATGAACAACCTTAACTCAAACTTAGGAAATCAATTGCAACTACTTTGTACAAGTTATTTTGATGAAATTATTGAAAAATGGGATTAGATTGAAATAAATTTAAGCAATAAAGGTGGTATTAATATATTTAACCTGAAGAACAATTCTTAAGAAAACCTAAAAACCTCAAGTTATTTTCCAAGTATAGAAATGTTGTAAGTGATAGTGTGACTATAACTGAACAAATATAAAACCCACCTCGACAATAATAGTTTTGTATAAAACCCATTAACAACATTACCATCCCTGACAGTCAACCAAAACAAGAAAACTTTAAATGTAAGTTCACCCAATTGGGTGACTCTTATGATTTGGTTTTTTAAAAGTTGGCCCAAGATAAAATTATTGTTTGGCCTAACATAAATCCTTTTGAGGATAACATTCCTAAACCTAATTGGTACAAGGAAGATGAATACTATGAATACCATAGGATAAAATGATACTCTAAAAATATGTGTACATGCCTCAAGGACTATGTCCAAGATCTTATTGATAATGGGGACATAGCCATTGGAAGCCACCCATCCACAACACGTAACAAGTAAGAATTAGGGATATATAAAGACCCATTACCCAAATATGAGAAAGTTAATGGTAAAAAAAAAAAAAAGTTAACCAAAGAAAATAATGTAAACCAATCTAAGCATCCTTTCGAATCCATATTCAACTATGTTGATTACGCACACAACCATGTTTCAATCATTACTCTATAAGCACAAGATTATGCCATTACCATAAGGCATGCAAAAATTACCATTCCTAATGCATCTTCATCTAATGTTTAACATAAGTACAAGATTATAGATCATATTGAGAAGACAACCACCAACCTCTCCATCATATAAATTTTCAAGCCTTCAATTTTATATAAATACATTTTATATAAATTCCTCCAAGAGTCTAGTGTCTCGAAAGACATCAACCCATCTAACTTCTAAACATTAGTTGGAAATCTATCCACTAAAAATCAAGTCACATTTAACCATTCCATTGTCTCCTATTTGGGATATGTTCATAATCTCCCATTATATATAGAAATCATTATCTCAAGACACAATGTAAAGAGGGTGTTTATATATAATGGATTGACATGAAATTTATGTACATTGATATTAGTTAAACATTTACAACATTTAACAATAGCATTAAAATCCAACACAATCATAATCAAGGAATATGATAATAATGAGTGGTAGTCTATGGGTACCATTTATCTTCCCTTGATGGTGGGGTCAATCATATAGGAAACATTTATCCATGTGATTAATCTTGATTTACCCTAAAACTTACTCCTTGGCCATATATGGATATATTTAATGAATGTCATACCCTCCACTTTACACAAATGTTTGAAATTATTATATGATGACATAGAAGTAACCATTCCAAATGATCCTCAACCCTTCTAATATTTCAAGCCATTAGAAGGCCATTATCAAAAATACAACTATTCCCCAAATATTGAAGATAAATTTACTCTTTTTGAGGATTCATCTATATTTGAAAACTACATCCATCCTAGTACTTTTTTTCATTCTCATCCCCTTGGTGTTGGTTAAACACATAAAATACCTCCACTTCCACTAAAATTCCATCTACTAGTCGATCCTCCAATTAACCATCCACTTCTAAAGCTACTCCATCTCCTCCATCCCAATTTAAAATTATAATAAAGGTATGGGTGGATATGAGATATGGTAGTATAGGTTCATGAAGTATCAAAACATGCTAAGGATGAGGATAGATGTGAGATAATTCATGTGTATAGAATATTTTATCGTAAAATATAGGAAATTGGATGACAAAAACATAAGAATAATTAATTATTCTATGTTATTGAGCAAGTTAAGAACAACCAATGTTGTATAAACTAAAACAAAGCATTCATAATAGTTTAGATAGAAATTAACCAAGACATTACACATGAGAGAACATGTAATGAACATAATAATAAATCATACATGTAATCATAACCAGATAATATTTATTGATCTCTTCTAAAAGTATAACCCCCTTCTTCTTACAAACAAAAGTATGTATAGACATTTACAATCTATGATTGTTCATCTTCTTCTCATACTTAGCATCAAAATCAAAGTCTCTTCATATTCTAGATTAATAAAACTCATGAAGATAAGACAAAATAGGCTATAAAATAAAAAAATGAGTGCATAGCACATGAATATTAGAAAAATATCCTGTAGAGTTTTAAAATCCACATTCTTCTTCCAACACTTTCCTAGACTTCAGAAGTTTTCTCATCCTAAGACAATGTCATAGGATATTTTGAGAATGCACATGTTACAAGGAAATAAATAAATGGTTGGACTAGTAAGATTCATAGTAATTTTTGAAGGTTCCATTTATGATTTTCACCTCTTACATGCTATTTAGCTACCCTTTCAGGTTTTAAACTAACATACCGACCTATCACCCTTTGTGGGGTTTTAATAGGTTGGCATAACTAGGTGGCCACCCTTTATGGGGTTTTAACCAACTTGGACCTACTTATCTTACTAATTCTTCCCCAATACAAAATTTTATAATTTTTTTTCAAAATTTGTACTCTTCACATTAATTAATTCAAAAGTGGTGGCATGGACACAAATGAAGGTTGACCGAAAGAGTCTTTGGACTAGGACTATATAACCTTACACTGTGTGATGATCTGCTAGAGTTCTAAAGGTGGCTTATAGGTAGTTTTATTCACAATCTACACAACTAAGCTAGTAAAATGAGTTAGATATATTTTATATGCATTCCAATCTAGCATCACTTCTTGTATCAAACACAATAGGGTGCATAATGGATCATGGTATTCGACGATCTATTTTATTTCTACAACATTAGTGATGCTCAATGCGGCCTTGGTGTTTACAACCCTTGTCTAAATCTATCTACTTAGCTATTTAATCTTATCTACATGTTTTGAGCTTTGAGGTTGGTGAAAGAACTAAATAATAGTTTTTCTCTACCAATTTAAAAGGTTATCATGCACATTTTCCCTGACATTTAATGATTCCTAGATTGATCCATCCTTTTCTTTCATAGTTGTGGTGTGGTTTGCCATAGTTACTTTAGTTGTGGTGGACTTTTTTAAATCCATGGTAGAACTGGCTAATGTATTATCCAACTATTTGTTCCAATCAAATATGTTGCATGTGACCTATTATGCTTAGAGTGTGGTAACATAGAGCATTCTTTATTACTCCTCTAAAAGAGTGATGAGTGTGGCAGCCTTGGCCTTAACATCTTGACCCAATGTTCCTAATGCACATAGTTTTTATGGTGTGCACCAATATTTTACTAACTCAAATACAAATGCCTTGAGTCTAAATTGGTCAGACATTACTTGGTCCTTGATTTCTTGAGTGACTAAATCTAGATAAGAATCCTAAATGATTTTTAAAACTTCATGCAACCAAGCCTTTAACTCGATGTTCTTGACCTTAGATTGATTGACCTCCTACTCCATCAAGGTGGCCTTTTATGCAATAGACTCCTGGAATACCATAGTACCCTATAATTGATTCTTCAATGGTAACCTAGAAACATCTAACAATGCTTCTTACTAAAGTGGGAAGGTTACCAAAATTCCTATGATAGCTAAAGGATTAGGTTATGTCATAGTCATAAGTGGAAGAGAAAAATTGGTGCACCAAGCACCCATAATTAGAACATCTAAGAGTTAGACTCCTCCCAAATGCAAGGTCAGTGGCTAATGACTTATTGCATTTGAATATTTATCTTCTTCTTGCATTATCTTCTCCAACCCACCTTATTATTGTTTAGACAGTTTTTGTTACTGTGCCTTAGCATCTTCTTCATTTTTTATTTAGTGCACAACATCTTCATCTTGTTTTCTTTTTGATTCCTTTATTGATTTACATTTTAGATCTTATTCCTCAAATTTATTCTTTTCTTATTCCTCTACAATCTATTTATGTGCACACTTTTCTTCCTTTTTATATTCTTTAAGGGTAGTAGCCTTGTCTTATTCAGGCATGACCTATGCATGTACTACTAGATCGACCTATGCTTTGGCTGCACTTTCTTGTTCTTATATACTTGAACTTGTTGTTGATGCAAGGCTTTAACATCTTCTTCATTCTTCTTCCTCACAATTTCATTAGATTTATATTGGGTGAGAGTGGCATCCTATAGAACATTATTTATCTATGCTTATGCATCTTATCATTGCTTATCTTCTTCTACCTTAGCCTTGGTAGTGAGAATATCCTCTTTATTCCTTTGTTATTCATCCATATTTTTTTGGTGTGCCTCCTATGCCTGCTTTACTACATCAATAGCCTATTTCACCTTTCCTTGAATCATTGATAGCCTATTATCATCGAGTTTCTGTGTCTTAGGATTTTTACTTAGCCTCAACATCCTTAGCTTGATGGTGTGATTTCTATGTTTGCTGCTATTAGGATTACTCCTTTTGGTGCTTATTTTCTTCTCGATCAACTCATCATTCTACTAAATGAGATGCTTCCTCCCATTAAGCATTTTGATATTTAATTGTAGGTCGATCTAGTATCAACTTTTTATTAGTAGGGTCATATTCTATGGGTGATGAATCATTTAGATGGATAACAAATCTTGAAATAGATGTTTTCTTATGCCCCAAAGTAACCATATTAAATTTTGGTGGTGGTTTTACGAAGAAAGGAAAAGGTTGTACTTACCAAATAATGGATGCCCTACCAAATATAGCTTTTTATAGAGTAAGAAAAACCCTAGCCTTTCATTGGGATCTAGATCTATGCACCAAAGTCTTCTATGGAATTTTAGATAGTGGTACAAATACATCAATGACTAAAAAAGGGGTTTAAGGTTGTTTCTTAAATAGTTTGTTTTTCTCTACATTTGTTCAATCTCTTTATACATAGTGTCAACAAAGATAGATGTCAGGCATGATGTTATTTTCACCCAAAGACTTGGAGGGACATTCTTATGCACTTAAATTATGTGCACTACCTTTCATAAAAACAAATTATCCTCTTCCTCATAAAATTTGCCTTCCATATCTTCAATCATTACCTAGTAGACCTTTTACTCATCAGTCCCCATCTAAGGTAGGTTATAAGAGCTTGTAATCTATAGTACCTTGGGGTCATGCAACCAAATTATTAGATTCCTCATCTTTCACTTTGGTAGAGGTGATTTTTTTATTCTATAAATATCTTACACTTTCTTTTTTTCTATTACAAGATTATGGTTTTGCTAAAGGAACTACTACACCGTGTGGTATGGCTTGAAGAGGTATCACATGCCTAGATGGATATGATTTTTTCTTAGTGAACTCAAACTATGCCATGGACGTGGTAATATAATATGCAAAGGGTCCAAAAAGTGTTTTAGGAAACTCATGTATATGAATGAAGATGCCTTTTGGAA
This sequence comes from Torreya grandis, assembly GCA_037957365.1. Classification (NCBI taxonomy): domain Eukaryota; kingdom Viridiplantae; phylum Streptophyta; class Pinopsida; order Cupressales; family Taxaceae; genus Torreya; species Torreya grandis. The sequence goes on from JARHVA010002023.1 coordinate 2,687,221, forward strand.
TAAAAATGACAACATGATGTTGGCCTAGGTACTACATAACATTTAGTGACACTCGTGTATATGTAGAAATAATTTCTAAACACTCTTCCCACCATGTCTTAAACTTTACATCATGAGATAGGGTATTAATCTTAGGTGTTGATATCAAATTAATAAATTACTATGATGGCTAGTAGTTAGTGTCTAGGTTAACCTTTCCTTTAGGGAGATTCTATTAAGTGAAATATAGCAGAAAGATCTAAAATTGGTGCTAATAGGTCTAATTGGAAGTCATGTAGCACTTGTTGATATTTATAAGTAGCTCTTTTACAAATTACTTGGGCCATTTTAAATTCTCATTATGGTGGATCATGCGATGGGCAATGTCAACCACTCCTTTGGGGATTTACTTCACATACTTGGTGGTCTACCAAAATTGGCGTGTAATTCACTTGACCAAAATTCACACTTTTTCATCTTGGATATCTTGAATTAGGATTCCTCTAGACCCCTAAACATATACATCTCTAATTTTTTGAAAGATAAGAGACATTCTTGACTTGTATAGAGTAAGAGAATCACCCTACATAGAGATGCCCAAAGCTTTGGCCATTGATTTAGTGTTAATAATGATAGTGGTATCGATGCCAATGTAAATGTTGACCTCATTATAGTAGTCAAGAAATATTTGAAAAATATCCCCCAAATCACTAAAGGTAGGCATCTAAAATAAGTGCTCAACATCTATGTTCTAGAAATAATGTTGGGCTACAAGAGCAAGTGGTTGCACAACATTAACTGGATCTAGCTGGAAGAGTCTTTGTTCTATCATTCAAAGGTGATCAAATAGATATATATTAGTATATTTAGTCTATTGAAGTGTAATATTGATGCCCATTACTTACTTCTGAGCATCTATCAAGTTTTTGATAAGTTGTAAATGATCCATGGTATCTGAATAATGGAAATTAGAAACTTTTTCATTTTTGTACTATATAAGTAACTCAGCTCTAGAAATTTAGTGAATAAAATGGTTATAAGAATGAAATTAATAATTGGTTTACAACCTTATGACTTTATATATTTCACACCTATTAGTTTCTTCATAAATTTTATGCTAAGCTATTCCTTTGATATCAATTTGAATGGTGATGTGGAAAATCTTATCCCATCTAGAAATAAAGGTGATTAGTTGTTGGCACATACATTGAGATATGCCCTCATCTTATTTATTATTCGTACTAGGGTATGTATTAATGATTTGACCAGCCACTAATTTTGTGAATATTGGATCAATCAAACCTAGCTTCTAGCATTAACTTCTTTGGATGACTATTATATGGTTGAGATCTTGGATGATGTTTTTATATTTCCTAGACTTAATTTATTTATTTTGATTCTAATGAAAATAATAATGATGTACATAAATTTTTATGTGCATGGGTGTCACAAGCTATTCTTCTTATCATATTTCCAAAATTTAGTGAATATATCATCTACACACACACACACACACACACACACACACACACACACACACACACACACACACACACACACACACACACACACACACACACACACAAACACACACACACACACACACACACACACACACACACACACACACACACACACACACACACACACACACACACACACACACACACACACACACACAAAGAAACACACAATAAAAAATGTAAAAATAATAAATCCTAATCTACTTATTTCTACTTATCACCCACTCATTTGGCATAAAGAGATAAATTAATACTATTTGTGGTAGGGCTTAAACCTCCAACCATTCACCCACCCTAGCAGAATGGTTCCTTATAAATGTCTCAAAATAATAGTTCCTTGTGATATTTTATGTATAATGTAGGGCCCTTTCTACTTTATCTATAATTTACCTAGAAATGATCTAAATCAACTATCATATAACAAAACTAGTTGATCTTTATGAAATTGCTTATATCATAGGTTCTTATCATGCCATGCTCTCTAACTCTACTTATGAACTTCCTCCATATAAGATGCTCTATATTGATACTCATCCATCTAATTCAATTTGAGAATATTATTTTTGAGAGACTCATAGTCCCCTTGTCTCATAACTATTAAAATGTGTAGACTAGGTACCAAATATTCCATAGGCATTACTTCTTCAAGCCCATAGACCAACTAAACTGGAGTAAAACCTACAACCCTCTTGTAGTGTTTTCAATAATCCCAAAGAATATTAGGAATGAGATCTTCCAAATAATCCTCTTGACATTGCATATCTTTGTCAATATCTTGCCCAACACTTTATTAAAAGCCTCAACTTGTCCATTAGATTTTAGATGGTACACATTACTTTTATGATGGGAAATCATGAATTCTTTAGTAAGAGGTTTGATAGAATTATTTAAGAAGTGTGTCCCTTGATCACTGATGAGTTTGATGGGGCATCCAAACTGTGTGATAATATTCTCATAAAGGACCTTTTATGCATCATTCACCCCATAACTAGGTGTTGTAACGTTTCAACCCATTTGGTAAAGTAATCTATCACAGTGATAATATATTGAGCTTTACCACATTTACTCAAGGGATTGATATGTCTTAAGAAATTGATGCCCCATTATTGAAAAGGTTATTTAGTGAATAAAGGCTATAAAGGAATTTCATCCTTTTAGTTTGGATTAATCATTTGTTGACATACATAACAATGCTAAACTACTCTATATGTATCTTAACAAATATTTAGCCACCATAATCTACTCTATAATAATTTCTGTGTAGTAGCATCTCTCGTAAAATGACCTCTTTCTATTCCTTAGTGTGCTTCCTATAAGAATTACATACTTTTTTGTTCCAGAACTACCCTACACACTACTTGATCCTTCCCTAAATGATACAAAATCCCATATATAATAGTATATGGAAAATCTTTGGTGATAACTACTTCTTGTCTCTTTCTTGGTATTGTGCAAGGAATACCCCTTATTCTAAAAAATTAGTAATTTCTTAAAAATTCTCAAGTATTGTAGAAACTTGAAATAGATGGGAATCATGAGAATATTCCTATATATCTTCTGGATCTTCCCCATTCATGATGAGATTGAGATGATCTAGCCTAACATTTTCTCTATTTGAATTGACATTGATGCAAAATTAGAATTATTGAATGAGTATCAAACATCTTAAACTTTATCCTCTAAGTATAAGCTTATTGACTAAGTAGCACAAAGCTTGATGATCTTTGAAAAATTCAAATGGTGTTACAAGAAGATAATGTCTAAAATGTGAACACTATAGCCAATGTTTCCCTTTTAGTTATCATGTAATTCATTTCTATGCCAAATAAATTTCATCTTGAAAAGTATATGGGGTGGTCTAGCCCACCATCTTCTAGTTACATAAGCACATCACCAATTATGCTACTATACACATTAACATGCACATGAAAGAGTTTAATCTAATATGGAAATAATAGACTAGGCATAGTAACCAATTTTTATTTCAATTTTATGAATTTTTTTTGATACTTGGAAGTCTAGACAAACTTTTTACCTTTACATAGTAAATACTCCAATGGGGATGAAATTTCTGCATATCCCTTGATGAACATTTGATAGTAACCTATGTGGCTAAGAAAGGATAATACTTCTATTGAGATGATTGGTGGAGGCATACTAATAATGATTGCAATTTTGGCTTGGTCCACCAAAATCCCTTCATTACATGCCACATGACCTAATAGGACACCAAAAGGTGTAAAAAATAAGAACTTTTTCAAATTGAGGGCAATGCATAGAGCTCAGTAACATTCTAACATAAGGTGTAACTTGTATAAGTGATCTTTAAATAAAGATAAGACTTCCAATCATCTATATATACTTCTAAGAATTCATGAATGAATTCCTTAAAGGAAATCACCACTAATCTGTAAAATAATGTAGGTGCATTCTTGAGGCCAAAAGGCATTATCTTGTATGCAAAAGATCCCCATTCTATGGTGAAAGTTATTTTAGATCTGTCTTCTTCTACGATGGGTATTTGATGATACCCATCAAACCTATCTATGGAGTAAACTTCATGAGCTATGAAAGATTCTAAAACTTCATCTATGAAGGGAATAAAAAATAGATCATTGATATATGTGTCATTAAAAATTTGATAGTCACCACATAATATAATCTCCCCTACTTTCTTAGGCTGCACTACCATGGGACTAACTTAGTTTTCCTTCTCTATAGGATAGAATATACCTATTTCCTGCATTCTATCCAGTTTAACCTTCACTTTATACTTCATCTTTGGATTCAATTTATACAAAATTTTCTATATGGGTCATGCAAAATCCTTGAGTTTGATATGGTTTTCACCTAACGAAGGATATACTCCAACTTCTATAACTTTTGTGGTAAACACATATTGATAATATTTTAAGAGTTACATAGCTTCTGAATGTTTGAATCTAGTCCAATGGTCAACTATATGTGCCAATTTAAGAAGCTCCTCACTTTTGATGTTTTTCACATGATTTTTAATAGGTTGTTGATAAATATTTCACTTTTTATTAGTAACAAATTCTTGTTGTTGATCATGGTCATTGATGTTAGGCTATCATTAATGTCAAAGAGAGCATGATTCAATAGTGCATTAATGACAAACTGATTAGATTGATGGTTTAAAGATAATTTTATTAGTTAATAAATTGATGGATGATATTGATAGTATATACATGTTATATAAACCTTGTGGAATTTTATGAGTGATTATAGTGCTTATAAAAGTGAATGGAATTCATCAAAATAGTCATATGAATGTCTAAGCTCAAGTAGCCTTCTTGACAGATAACACTAAGTGATCATATTGATGAGATCATATTTTACACATGTGAAGGTTTCAAGAGTATTTTTATACAAGGATGGATTACATATGAAATCTGATCATATGGCTCAAATTTCAAGTTTGGATATTGAGTGTAGTAAAAGTTATTAAGGTGCAAAGTTAGATTCTCAAGCAGAGTTTAATAAGTTCCCATACTTAGCCAAATTTGCATTATCAAAGATATACGGTGAGAATTTAATAAAATAAAAAGTATAATGGAAATAATTAATTTTATTTAATAAGGATCTAACAACATGGTTCAATTCAAATAGTCAAGATTTCACATGCTAGTGACATGTGTCATAATCATAGAGTTTGAGCAACAGATCTAACAATGAGTGTGAAACCTATCAGATAGAGATAAATGGTGAGTGCATGATCATGTATATTATGATCTAATTAAGTTTATTGAGAAAAATATTCAAGATTTCATGTGGGGATACCAAGTTGTGGAAGTTCATTTTAAGATTGACTGCAGGGTATGTAGAGGGAATGCAGAGCTACCAAGAGGCACAATTAAAGAAGCAAGGATATAAGATGAAAAGTGAGTGTTTTAAGGTAAATATTAGGATATTATTGAGGAGATATATGGTGTTTATTTATTAAAAATTTCTATGGAGCATGAGATGAGGTCAAAGTTTTTGATGTTTAGTATTTATATAGTGACTATTGGAATTTGAGTTTTCAAATTAACAAGGGAAAACCAATTTGTATTTTTTGAGATATATATTTTGATCTAGGAAGAATTTTCTAATGGATTAAAATTAAAATTTGAAAATTAATTCAAGGTGCATCTAGAGAACCTATTTATAAGGTTTGACTATCTATATAATTGAAGTTATTAAGTTCCAAAGTTTACAGTATGTTTTTGTGTTTTAGTAGAAGAGAATTTTTGTGGGAGTATTCATTTTAATATGTCTTATATTTTATATGGAATGGACACATGTATTTTAAATAGATATTATGTTCTTATTTTGATTGCTGAAGTGCTAAATAGGGTAATAGGTCTCCATGAGACCTATAAGGGCTACTAAGGCCTAATTGAAAGGTGTAGTTGCTTAAGTGTGACACATAGATTCTATGACCGACCTATGAATTTGAATTTGAGATATGTATTAACATGATATATGTATTAAGGATTAAGGCAAGTATAATGTCCAACCTAGATATTGATATTCATGAAGACTCTAAAAAGAGTGGAGACTAAGGCAATGGTTTCTAGACTTAATGTGAATGTGTTGAGAGAGCAAAAATAGAAATAAAGGACAGATATCAAAGGGAGTGTGATTAGTGGATAGACTAAAGTACATAGTAGATTAACAATGAGTGAAGAAGCCTAAATTGATCTGAAAGGTTGTTTGGATGAATTGACTATATGAGCAAGTTTGAGTGTGTGTGAAGAGTTGAAAGATAAGTGTTTTACATTGTTTCTACAATTAGATTGAATGTAATTAGAATTTTGGAGTTATTGATTTCATAAGTTATTATGTGGGTGCTCAACATCAAGAATAATTGGGTTCTTGTTTATACTTTGGGGTGGGTTCTCCCTGTGAAGCTGGTGATTCACTAAAGGCTTTCATGTTTGTGATCATCTTATAGGACAAGTAATCCATGTGTGTGCATGATTTATAGTGGGTTTTATTCCCCAAGAGGGTTTCCCACCTAGATCTTATGTTATCTGTGTGATCTTGCGTCATCATCTTTATTATTCATTATTATGAACATATTGTATACTTTATGAATGAATGTGGTCATTGATTAAGAGTTTTAAAGGATTATAATTAAAGTTTGAAATATCTTACATCATTTATTCACCCCCATCTTAGTGATTTTACCTCAAATAATTAGTATTAGAGTGGGAACTTCATTGCAAGTTTAACCACTTAAAGGTGATCTAAGGTACAATATGAAAATTTAATAGATGAAGTGTTTCTCTAAAAAGCAAGCACCAATGTTTAATGAGTAAAATTATACTTTCTAGAGTATAAATATGAGGACATACATCATGTTTTTAGGGTTTGATATTTGGCAATCTATCATGGATGATTACACTACACCAACTACTCCTCCAACTAGTGTTACTGACAAGAAGCTAAGTGAGAATAATTCTAAAGCTATGAATGCTATCATTGTGGTCTATCTAAGGTTGAGTTCACCAGATTGATCCATTAAAAGTCTACCAAAGAAATTTGGGTCAAATTTTAGACTATCTATGAAGGATACTCTAAGGTAAAACTAGCTAAATTTTAGACCTCCTGAAGGTAATTTGAAGGTCTCAAAATAAAGGAAGAATATACTTTGGCATCTTATATTTTAAGGGTTGATGAGGTAGTAAACATGATCAAAGGTCTTAGAGAGATAATTAATGAATCAACTATAATACATAAGGAATTGAGGACTCTTACACTTAGGTTTGATTCAAAAGTCTCTACTATAGAAGAAAGTCATGATCTCACTCAATTGAATATAGATGAACTGCATGGCATCCTTAATACCTATGAGATGAGAGTTGATGAGGACAAACCACTTAATAAGGAAGCAACCTTCAAGGTGATCAAAGAAGCTAAGAAGAACAAGTTAAGTATTAAATATTTTGATCTTAATGAAGATCAACTTGACACCATGATTTCAAGAAGATTGAATGTAGGATCAAGTATGAATAAAAACTTCCTTTTAAATGTTTTTCATGTGGTAAAGATGGTCATTTTATAGCTAAATTTCCAAATAATTTTAAATTCAAAGAAGCTCATAAGGAATCTCACGAGGATAAACACAAGAAATATGAGGGTCCTATCAATTATAAAAAGTTCTTTAGTAAGAAAAATGGAAATAAGGAATCATACAAAGTTAGTAAGATCCTTTACCATGAAGAAGATAGTAACTCATCTATAGAATAAGAAGTAAACACATCTGATAGTGATGATTATTTTTATAATAAGGACATGAAGACATTGTTCATGGGTTTTAGTGATGATGAAGGTGAATGTTCTTTAAATAGAGATTTGTTTGGAAAAGATAGCTCAAAGAATGAAGATGAGAAAGTCACTCTTGATGATAAATATCTAGATACTACAAATAAAAAATAGAAATCAATATTCCTTGATAAAAATCTTGAGAAGAACAAATTGGAATTTTTGAGGGAAGGTTGAGTAAAGAAGTCAAGGAGAATGATGAGATCACACAACAACTTGAAACTCATATTTTTACTCTTAGTGAAGAAGTAAAGAGTAAGGATGAAGCATGTATCATGCATTAATTAGATATGGAGTCCTTGTAGATGAAATTAAATCAAGCGATGAGCAAGATTGAAATGTTTCAAAATTCAAAAAATAGAAGCTCCAAAAGAGATGATCTCATGATAAATAAAGATACAACTAATGATTTAGATAATAAGGATGAATTGATAAATGATATTGATGATCTAAATATTTAGAATAAAAATAATAATAAAATTTTGTCACAAATCAAAGAATATGAATAATAATTCAATGTGTCTGAAGCAAGAATGAATGATGACACTAGTGAACATGAAGATACTATCAAGCATCTCAATTGTCAATAAGAAACTATGTATACAATCCTAAAAAACAAATAAGATGAGTGATTTAGGTATGTGATTAAAATTGATTCATTAAAATATAAGTTAGATAAGACATATTGTAAGGTGAAGTCATTTATGAATTTTGAAAAGATCTCAAATGATCTTGACAATATTTTGAGAAGTCAAAATCATGCAAGTGATAGAACTGGTCTTGGATACAAAGAAGAACAAAAGCATGTAGCTCACGAAAATATAAAGGATGATATGAACAAGGAAAATTAGACTTTTAAGAACAATCAACAGCTAAGGAATGAAGGTATTTTCTAAATGAAGACAAATTATATTAGACAACAAAATGCTATGAGGTATGCAAATTTTAATGGTCCTTGTTACTCTTGCAATGTATTTGGTCACAGGTCAAAAGATTGTAAAATACCCTCAAGGAATGAATTTACATGGAATTATGAGTAAGATAATGGAAAGCATGAATAAATTCATCACTCAAGAAGTCAACAGATTCACAAGGAAAGAATGACATCTTTTGCTACAAGTATTAAGGATTTGGTCATGTTGTAAAGTTTTGTAATATCTTCATCTAGAGATCAAATGAATAGGTACATGAATGAATTCATGAAAATTTAAGGAAGCATCATAAATCTTAATCACAAGGTATGTATAATTTGGGAAACCTCCTTTTTTTTAGTGTCATGAGAGAGGTCACATAGTAATATTCTATAAGAATAATTAGTATTCTACTTCAAAAATTGTCAATCCTATCATGAAGAGGAGCCATAGTGAATGGATACCTAAGGAGGTAAATGAAAAGTAGGCTCAAAGTTGATTATTTTCCATGAAATAATTGGGAACAGGTTCAAGTATCAAGGAACAATCCTTATTTTCCTAAATGGACAAGGAAATCAAGTAGGATCATGAGATATAAGAAAAGAATGAGGTTGAGAACTCATTAAAAATCAATCTAGAGATGAGGAAGGATTTCAAGTCAAGTAAGATCATGGAGATATGGGAGTCTCCTAAGTTTTAGGATCTTTAGTCCCTCTATGACAAGTGGGTGTTTCTACCTATGCTTATTAAGAGACATATTTCATGTGTAGAAGTAAGTGTGTTCTCTCTAAGCAATGATCAAAATGCTAATCAGTACAAAGGTATGTTCTTTTCAATTTGATTATATGAAAGATGTGTTTGGATAAAGGGGAGATAACTTAGTTTACTTTAGTGGCTTGAATAAGATGTGCATGATGTAAGGGGGCACATATGCGAAGATGCTTCAGTCATGATAGAAGTGTGAAGATGTCTGCTATAGTTGTGAATTCAAGAAGGTTGACATGATGAATTGATCAAACCAAGTCATGTATTTTGACAAGGTATTAAATCTTTGAGCATGATAAAAGAGAGATTTTGAGTTATATAGGTATACATGTCCAAGGATTAGAAAATCCCAAGTTCAGATTGATGTATGTCAAAGAATAGATGACATAAGATGGAGTATGATGTTAGGGGTATATTTCTAAGCTCTATGAGTGGTTTTTTAGGTCCAAGGATCAGAGTAGTCCAAGTTAATATTGGTACATGTCAAAGGGGGAGTAATTTATTCACATGCTTGAAAGTTTTTTAAGTATATCGAGCATCTTAAATAGTATTTGAATACATATATAATGTTAAGAAATGATTTTTGGCATGTTGAGGAAGAGACCCTTTGTCATTAATGTCAAAGGGGGAGAAAGATTAAAATGAAGGAGTTAAAATGAAGTCATTCTAAGGGTGTTTTATGATCAATGACAAAGGGGGATATTTTTAGCATCATAATTGATGTTAGATTGTTATTGATGTCAAAGAGAGCATGATTTAATAGTGCATTAATGATAAAGTGATTAGATTGATGGTTTGGAGAGTGTTTACTTAGTTAAGAAATTTATGGATGATATTGATGATATGGACATTTTGTAGAGACCTTATGGGATGTTATGAGTGCTTAGAGTTCTTATAGAAGTGAATGAAATTTATCAGAATAGTCATATGAATGCCTAAGCTCAAGTAGTCTTCTTGACAGATAAAGGTAAATGAGCAAATTAATGACATCATATTTCACATGTGCAAAGGTTTTAGGATCATTTTGATACATGGATGGATTATCCTATGAAAGGTGATCATATTTTTTAAATTTCAAGTTTAGACATTGAGTGTAGGAAAATTTATTAGGGTGCAAAGTTGGATTCTCAGGCAGAGTTCACTAGGTTCCCATACTTAGCCAAATTTGAATTATCAAAGATCTATGATAAGAATTTAATTGGATCAAAAATATAATGATGATAAATTTATTTGAATGAATAAGGATCCAATGGAGTGGTTCAATTCAAATATTCAATATTACACATGCTAGTGACATGTGTCATAATCATGGAGTTTGAGTAGTAGATCTAACAACAAGCATGAAACCTATAAGATAGAGATCAATAGTGAATACATGATCATGAAGATTATGATCCAATGGATCATATTGAGTCAAATATTCAAGATGGTATGTGGGTATTCCAAGTTGTGGAAGTTCATTGGTAAATTGACTGAAGGGTACATAGAGGGCATGTAGAGCTACCAAGTGGTACAATCGTGGAAGCAAGGATCTAAGATCAATAGTGAGCATTGCAAGGTAAAGATAAAGCTACTCATAAGGAGATAGGTGGTGTATATTTGTTCAAAATTTCCATGGAGCATGAGATGAGGTCAAATTTTATGATATTTAGTATTTACATGGTGACCATTGTAAATTGAATATCTAAATTAATGAGGGAAAACTAGTCTATAGTTTTAAAGCTATATCTTTTGATCTAGGCAAAATTTGTTGGAGTAAAAAGTAAAGTTGAAGAGGAATTTAAGGTGCATCTAGAGAACCTAGTTATAATTTTTGAATATCTATACAACCAATTTTATTAAGATCTAAATTTGACTATATGTTCATTCATGGTGGTTGTATGTACAAATTTATGTTTAAGGAATTTGTGTTTTAGTAGAAGAGAATTTTAGTGAGAGTATTCATTTTAAGATGTATTATAGGTCACATGGAGTAGACTCATGTATTTTAAATATATCTTGTGTTTTTTTTTTGCTCGATGAAGTGATAAATAGGGTAATAGGTCTCCATGAGACCTATAAGGGCTACTATGGCCTAATTGAAAGGCATAGTTGCTTTAGTGTGACCCATAGATGTTATGGCCAACCTATGAAAATAAATTTGAGATATGTATTAACATGATAGATGTATTAAGGGTTAAGTCAAGTATAATGGTCAACCTAGAAATTGATATTAATGAAGACTCTATAAAGGGTGGAGACCAAGACAATGGTTTCTTGATTTGATGCGAATGTGTTGAGAGAGTAAAAGATGGAGATGAAGGAAAGAGATCAGAGGGAGTGTGATAAATGGATGGACTGAAGTACAAAGTAAATTGAGTATGATCAAAGAGGCCTAGATTAATCCAAAAGGGTGTTTGGGTGCATTTATTGTATGAATAGGTTTTAGTGTGTGTAAATAGTTAAAAGAGAAGTGTTATACATTGTTTTTCCAATCAGGTTGAATGAATTTAGAGTTATAGAGTTGTTGATTTCATAAGGTGTTGTGTAGGTGATATAACATCTAGAACAAGTGGGTGCTTATTCATACTTAGGTGTGGGTTTTCCTTGTGAAGTGGGTGCTTCACTAAAGGGTCTCCATTTTGTGATCATCTTATAGGATAAGTAGTCCATGTGTTTGTAGGTGTGAGAGTGGGTTTTATTCCCCAAGAGTGTTTCCCACATAGATATTGCATTATATGCATGATATTTCATCATATTTATTATTCATTTTTATGAACATATTATATGCTTTATGAATGCTTGTGGTCATTGATTAATAGTTTAGTGGGTCCTGCAACTAGATCCTTTAATGGTTCTGCTGGCCATTCAGGTTCAAATAAATTAGTTATATTGATATCACCATCAATATATGAATCTTTTATTTCATCCTCTTCATCCTTTATTCAATGGTATGGTTACATAAGAGATTATTCTTCCATCTTGGTAGTTTTATATCTTCATAGTGTTGTATTAAGATCACATGCTACATTCTTCTACACAGTAGACTCTATCATGGTGCTTAAATCCTCTACACACCCATGACATAGGAAATATTTTATTTTGAGTAGCACATTATGGACCACAAGATTCTCATATTCAAATACAAAGTCTATATGAAGTCACTCTACACCTATGCCCAATGCTTTATCTCCCTCATACATTCCTGATGCATATACCAAGTTGAGGGTAAAGGGGAAAGTGTGTATTGAAATATATGAACCCAATACTTAGGTGCCACACATTATTAAATCCAAACCTTAACCCATTTATGGATATGGATTTTAGGGCACTCAACTTCCTGAAAGAAAGGCCAATTACTTCTAATTACCTATGGTAGTTGAAATTTACTAATCATAAGTTTGCATGCATCATCCCAATTGAGATGATCATTTTAATGAATTGTTCACCATATCACTACAACTCTATTCAAATATTAAATCAAGGAACTAAACCATTGAATAATCATAGGCACATGAATTGTAGATAAAAAATGAATTGATGGATATCCTCAGTCATAAATTATGTAGGAAGTTGTTTTTCATCGGTGAAGACCATTATTATAGGTCAGAGTTTGTGATGACCATGAGCCTAGTTGATTAGATGCATATATAAGTCTCTAATTATTTATGAATATATTTCCAAAGGCAAGGTGACTTCTCTAATTGGCTATATATAATCTTACATATGATCATCTACTTGATAGAGAAAATCAATTTCTAAGCAAGTGGGTGATTTAACAGTCATAGACACACAATATTTTATGATAAACTAAGGTGTCAATGGCTAAGTAATTACTATTTTAGGATTTCATTATTCATATGTATTCAAATATTCAATAAGTAAAGACTACACATGAGGTTTATTATGCCCATACAAGAAATTGCACTCAATTGCACATAGAGCTCTCAGGTTCTTCTCAGAGTTTACCTTCATCCAGCTAGTTTCTTGTACAACATAAGGAGATTATAGTTTAGCCATAATGATGTAGGGTTTATGTGACTTATTTAAAGGAATGAATACAATATTATCTCCTTGATGCACCTCTAACTAATTTTTCACAATATTGATAGTCATCTAACCATCATATACCCATTTATTGCCAATCAAAATAGGATAATGTGTTTTTATTTTCTTTATATTGATGACTTCAAAGTCACCTCACATCCTCAGTTCTATGACTTTGATCTCACCATATTCTAACTAGAAAATAAGTTCAACTCTTCCACAGTATTCTAAACATAGAGTCATTGGGCTATAATTGAGAACTGGGCATCCAATTGCCTCCCATGTATACCTAGAGATCATGCTAACTATGCTACAAAAATTGAAGACAACATTTGGTTTGTCATATCCTAGAACTTCAATGTCTATTCATGCACATACATCCCATGGATTCTTTATTTGTACATACCAAACAAGTTTTTATTTCTTTTGTTTCCCTCACTATACACATTCCATTAGATTATGTAGTAGATTTGTATTGTTATAGGAAATATATTCATTATGTAGTGTAATTAGCATATTTAGTAAATAAGTCAATGCAGTAACAAATCCATATTATCATATAATACAAAAAATTTTACCATGCATTTGGGAATCTTTGAAGCAACATCTCCTTTAGTAGTGTCTTGGTGTTAAATATTCTTCAATATCTTTGTAGATTCATACATCAACCCCTTTTATATATATGGGTATGAGTATTTGTCTTGTTTCACTTTATGGATCCCTTGGTCTTGAGGCATTTCAAGAGGGGCAATCCTCTCTCTGTAGTTGGTGTCTTTTAATGATGTTCAAAAACACATCCTCCTTAGGATACACATTCACCATGTTAATATTCCTAATGAGATTTTCTTTTCTTTGATTTTCCAAAATAGGATACTTTTCTATCTCATGCTTCTCATATACCTTATAGTATGCAAAATAATACTATCTTTGAGGATTTAAAGGACAATTATGCTACATATAGTTATACTTTCCACATAAGTAACATTGTAAAGGAGGGCATTGATAATTATTTCCTCCACCACCTTGATAACCCCCTCTATATCTACCCTTAAATCCTCCTATATTCAACTAATAGCCTCCTTTATAACCTCCTTATTTTGCACTATATTCCATTTTTGATAATACTAGGTATTATATCCAATCCCATATTATTATTGTACAATTAGTAGAGTCCAACTAGTTTGTTTCTAATACATGATTTTTATATTCTAAGGTGTTGAGTACTAGTATCATGGTGATGGTGGTGTCTAGCCTAATGAAAGAAGAGCCCATCCAACTAGACCTTGAGGTTGGTATTGAGTAAATTTGAGAATCCATTATGGATCTATTTGGTTCGCACAACACTTAGCAACTTTTGGGCTTGGGATCATCTACTTCACTAAGGAAACTTTATACACAATGATGATGGATATATTATTTATAATATCTTATTTGAGTTCCTATAAAGCCTTACAATTATTTTCATCATGATTATGTGATTTAAAAAAATTGCAGTACAAAATCAATGGGATTTTTATATATTATTGGAGGAGATGGCATTGTGTTGTTGTGTGCCCCACTACTCTATAAATTTTAGAGAAATTTGTATTATTATTAGGAAAATGGTTCATATGATGTCCTTCTTTCCCACACTCCATGCACTATAGACTTATTTTAGGCTTATCTACTTCATGATACTATTCCATCCTCTTTATAAAATCTTACAATGTATTTTCAATATTAAAACCCACTATGGGAGTTTCCTCATAGTCTTTAATTTGATCCACTTAGAGAGGAATAGATCTAGCATCTACCTTAGTATCATATTGAGTTTTCACTATAACAAACCTAATCCTATAATGCATTCCTTTGAAAAACCACATAAGTTTATCTGTATCTTCTACGGAAAACTCCACATTATTCATAACATTTGAGAACCTATGATCATCATGATAAACTGATTCTCTTGACTTCTACCTAATTTACTTTAGGTTTTTAATAGTCCAATTTATACATTTATTTATTTTAAATTCTATGATAAGCCACTCATTAAATTACCATAGATTTTCCCAAGCAATATCTCTATGATATATAAAATCAGGTGCTCTTCCATTGAGTGCCCTAATTAATTCACACTTCTTTATAGCCTCATAGTAATACCCTTAGCATTCTATTTCATCTCACATGTTAGTAAGTAATGCTTAGGGTCTGTAGACCCATCATATGTCACCAGGTTTGTAAATGCTCTTAAAGTACCCATATTATAAACTAGTATCGAGGGGATATGTTTTGCAACTATTACAGTGGGAGGATGAATTTTATGCAATCCTAATTTTAAGCTAAATTTTTTTACCTATGTATTGGGAGAGTTTGTCTATGCACTCTATTTTTTTATTTTTTACTTTTCTCTTTTTAGTTTCAATGAACCTTATGGCTTTTAAAGACTTATGAGTTGAGGCTATTTTAATTTTAGTACCCCATTGATGCACTTTTTCTGAAAAAGGACCCTCCCAACTACTATCTACCTATCCTTCTAGTTGAAAACTCTTACTAGAATATAAAAAATTGGGCTATGGGGATGTGTACTTTTTCAATGAATGATTTTTTATTGAAACTTCTTCTTTTCATGCTTGAACCTATGATTACTCTATAATTTTGTCTTGCTTATTTGAATAATGCTTCAAGTCCTTATTTTGGTAATACCCATTCTTGTAGCTACATAATACATCTATCAAGTAACTGATCTACCTCTATACTATTCTCATCTTCATCTTCAAACATATCTTCTTCCTCTCACTCTTCATCACGTCTTTCTTTCTATTTACTTTTGTCTTCTTCTTTCATCTCATCTTTCTTTGTTATTCATTCTTTATCTCTTTCTTCTCATTCATCACTTATTCCTATTCATTCTTCAACTATGTTATTGCTACTCTTAACTCTACTCATAGCTACCTAGGAATTTTTCTATTTACTTCATCTATTTTATTATCACAACTCATGTTCTGAATCTAGAATCTTCTTCTGACTCTTCTTCCCTTATATATCCATTCTAGATTCAGGTTCAAACCTTATCTACTCATTTAATAATCATTCACCATCATGTCACACATACCCCTTTATGCCCAAAGTGACCACTCCATATTAGTTGGAGTAAGTATTGTGGCCTTGTCCATAACCAAAATATTCACTATGATAGGTAGTTGCTACAGAGCTTTCTCTCAAATTCTTCTGATGAATAAGTCCACAGCTTTGAAAGCTATGTATCCTCTTATTACAAACTCAATTATATATCTATCTAACATAGTACTAACCTAATGATATATTTCTTTTGTCTAGTTAGTTTCCAATCTCTACAACTGATCTATCTTTTCTTCAGTATAGATATAGTTTCTTCCATTCTTGGTTTAAAGTAATAATATTCCAACTGTGCTAACTAATTAGCTAGAAATTTAAGCAACTTGCACTACAATATTTCATAAATTTATTCATAAATATGCTCTCAAATCTTCTCTTGAACTATAATAAAAGTCCTTGATTTTTATTCTATGTAATTGCATATCATTTGGTCCAACCATATCTCAATATCTCTCTACCTTGGTAACCATCTTAACACAATTTCCTCCAAAAAGAGTTACACACTCACCACACAATTATTAGTAGATGTTATTGAAGCATTTAAAAACATGATAACGATGAGGATAACTATGAGATACTTCATGTGTGCAATGTATGCAATTAGAAATACATCGTATCCATAAATCAATCCTAGCTCAGAGAAGATAGATCCTATTTACACTTCTGATTGGGGATACATCAGATAATCAGGAACATGATCAATATGGATCCATTAGACCCCTTTAGGAAGTTTATTACTATAATAGTATCATTAGGGATGGTTTTAAAGCCTCCAATCAGACAAAACTATGCAATAACCCTAACTAGGTCCTATATTTTCATATTTACTATACTAATAACAAGGAAATCAAAAAAATCTAATCTAGTGCTCAATAAAACTTGCATCATAAAGTGGGGGTTAGTAAATAAATGGAATTAAACATATATAAGAGAATCCTAATTAATCTATGTTTAGGTAAAACCCTAATGCAATGGAGAAGAAGATTAATATTATTCAAAATCCATTACTTAAGCTACTTTTATCTACTAAAGAGAGGAGTAAAGTTAGAGATACTTACCTGGAAGATGAACCCATCAAGACTCAATCTCTCTCTTCACCAAAGGTGATTTGTAATAGGTTATTTTGGTTTATAAGGATCACTAAGAAAGGCCAAAGTATCAAAAACTTTTCCATAAGATGAGATTCTCCAAGTAGAAACCCTAAGATAAGACTCTTCAAGTAGAATGGTGTAAGACTAGATTGTAAAGAAGCACAAATCAATAATAAATATTGATGTATCTCTAATAATGGTAAAATGGATGTGTTTATATAGGTAGATCTAACCCTAAACCCTTCCAAAATTTTTGATCGATAGGGTTGACCCAGTTGACCTAGCATCATTATTGATAAAAACTAACTAAGTCATGGGCTAGGTCAGCGAAGAGCCAACCTAGACCCTAAATAAGTTTTTCCAATAAGAGTATAAGGTTGAACAATTGACCTAGTCATGTAAACTATCAAAAGGGGTTTTAGGTTAGAAAGAGGGCTAATGAGGATGGAGAATGACTAAAAGAGTGTGAAAATGAGGAGATAAATCTTAGGGGAATGTTTTTAGGAGATATTTGGATTGGTAATAAGTGGAAATAAAGGATAATAATACTACAAAGCACCAATGGTCTACCCACCCCTTTTTCAATCCAACCCTTAGGGCATGCACTTAGAAAGATTAAGACTTGATGGGTTCCTACAAGATATAAAGAATTAGTATTTGATAAACGTTTAAAATATTATGTGTATACATATGACCCACTTGAAGCTCATCACATGTTAATCAGGTCAAATAGGGGATGGTGCTTTGATAAATAACATAGTAACACACAAAATTGAGGCTAAAAAAAGTTGTAGTATTTTAAAACATAAAATAGCTAAAATTTAAATGATGTAAAGGGAAATAACTAAAAATAAAATTTGATGCATATCTTGACTTACATTTATCACTAGATGGTTTTATACTATTTTTTGTGGTTTTTGTTATGAAGGGTGTAGAGACTGCTTTTGACAAACCCAAGAATATAAAACTAAAGAGAAAAAACAAACAAATGTAGGAAAGCCAAGATAATGGGTGCTATGTGGATTTGATATATTTGGAAATTTGGTAAGCTAGGGTGACAAGTGATATGTTAGACCAAATGACCAAGTCAAAATTTAGAGTAAAAAAGGTAATAAAAAAGCCAAGGCTACTAAAGATTAAAAAAATCAAACAAGTAAACATTAAGTAAGAAAGGTAAACTCACCAAGTCAAACCAAGGATACATGTCAAATTTGATGGTAGTCAAACATCAATGTAGAAGCAGTAAAAATACTTAATTAAAAAAATATGGGCAAGAAGAAAAGGTAAAACAAAATCAATGAGTGAGAAGTAACAATCTTTACTCAATAATCAATGGAAAAAGGTATATAAAGGGGAAAACAACATTGATGAGTGAGAAGTAACAATCCAACATCACTTAACAATGAAAAAAGTACATGAAGGTAGAAAATGACTCAAGTGTCCATAAAAAGGGATGGTAAAATAATGACAAATGGTAAAAATAAATCAAGGCACATTTAGAAATGTAGATCCATGGTGTAAATAAAATAATCCATAGTTTCTAAAGCATGTTATTTTGTTTTAAGGATAGATAAAATTGAAACAAAGTAGTGCTAGCATATTATAAAGATGTGAAGAAGAAAGAAGTAAAGAAGAGGGAAAATAGATTTAGAATCACACATTCTTAAAAGGGGGGGGATGAAATGAGTGGAGGGAAGAATGAAGGAAAATCCAAAGTAGAGGAACTCTTTATCAAAGTCAAGACACTTAAATTAGGTTTGTCAAAACAAAAGGAATTTCGATGTTAAGGAATCTAATGAACATATCCTAGAAACATAAGTCTTAGGTTAATAAATGAAGTATGTAGATCATTCCATGCATTCTATATGCATGAAAAGTAAAATGGACCTACCTTCCCATAACATGTTCCCCATTCTTTAAGACCCCTTACAAATCCATCGGTCTACTACAAAGATTGGGTACTTATGTGATAAAGTATGTAGTGCCATAGAGTTTATTGAATTATTCTACTCCAATCTACTGGCCTATAATCCCCAATGGACCTTGACTCTATTTTGAGGCTAACTATGGAGTTTGAGCTTTGATTAGAGATAGGAGATGTTCTTTTAATCATATCTTCTGGTATGATTTTGACTTTTGAGATTTGTATGTTACCTTTTTTATATCATTACCTTTTTTTCAAATGATTTTGATTTTAACTTTCTTGATGGATTTTTCTATTCCTCCTCTTTATGGATTTGAAAAAACAAACATGGGTGCTAAATATGAATTTCATTTGAATAGTTGGGACTTGGTTGTTAAGAGAGAGAACTCAAAAAGTATGGTGTCTAAGAGTCTCATAAAATCAGGTGAAATAAAGGTGATATCTTGACTTAGACCTTATTTTATCCAATATGGAGTTAAAGTAAATGAAATCAAGAGTAATGAAACATGAAACAATTTGAATTAATTCAGATCACAAAAAATGTGAGAAAGGGTGAAAAAGGGATATAGTGACATTAAAGCATGTTTCCTTATCATAAGAATGAAGGAAATGTAGAAAAATATGCTAGCACAATTTTTTGTGAAAATTACATCTATTAAAAAAATCAAAAGCTAAAGTTGAGAACAAGGATCAAGAACTTGTAACCATTACAAAAACACATTCTAGAAAAATGAAAGACAAGATGGTGATTTTATGAATAAGGCTAGGTCCTATCCATGGTCTTACATTGAAACTCATAAAATAGAAACCCATGAAGGTGTTAAATTTTTTTGGGAAAATAAATGAAGTAAGAAAAATATGGTATTTGTGAGGAAGGATAGGTCTTATCCATGGTCTTACTCTGCAACTCATAAAAGAGAAACCTAAGGGGTCTAAAAAATTATGTAAATAGTATGAAAACAAATAAGATACAAGTAAATCATGAGGAAGACTAGTTCATATCCATGGTTTTACAATGTAACTAATGAGAAAATGGGAAATAAAAAGACCAAAAGGAAGGACTAAGGTTTGAGAAAAGATAGAACTATTGTAGAGGGTGAGACCCATGTAAGTGTCCTACAAAAAATGTTAGATAGATATCATGTAGAAATCATGAAAATAAGGGAAGGACCAGGCAAAATACTTCTTGAGTAATTGTGTGTTGGTGGACTCTTTGAAAATATGACCTTCATTGGTTTGAAGGTGATAAGTACTTGGACCAATAATATCTTTGACAAATAAGGGCCTCACCATTTTTGGGCATATTTACCTTCTTTATCATGAGTGTGATCTAATTTAATGACAACATCACCAACATTAAATGTGAAAACTTTAAAATATTTGTTATGTTGTTTGGAAATATGAGCCTTATATTGGTGATTATGTTGTAAGGTAGAAAAATGATACTCATCAAGAAGATCGAGAGCATGAAGGTGAAATTCATGTAATTCTCCATCAAGTATGATACCATGAAGAGATATACAAAGAGAGGGAAGTTTAAATTATAATGTAAGGACTGATTCAAAACCATATATTAGAGAGAATGGCATTGCCCTAATGGTAGTACGTATACTAGTGTGATATGCCCATAGAGCAGGATAGAGATGAAGGTGCCAATTTGTGTGAGTTTCATGAATTATCTTTTGGATAGTTTTATTAAGAATTTTATTTGTGGCCTCAACTTTTCCATTACATTGTGGATGATAGGGTGTATATAATTTGTGATGTATTTTAAATTTATCATAGAGTTATTTTACATGTTTGTTTTTAAAATTACCACCTTTATCTAAAATGATAGTATGAGGGACACCAAAGTAGAAAATGATTTGATTAAGGATGAATTTGGAGATGGTGGCATTGGTGACATTAATAAGGGGTATAGTTATGACCCATTTGGTAAAATATTATGTGGATGTGATTATAAAGACATGCCTATCTTGGGATCAAGGTAATTTGCCTATGACATTTAATCCCCACATGGAAAATGTCCAAGGAGATTCTACAGTTTGAAGCTCGATTGGAGGTGAATGAATTAGATCATCATGAAGCTAGAAAAGATTACACTTTTTAACAAATTTAATTATATCCATTTCAAGAGTGGGCCAAAATTATCCCATATATAATCATTTGTGGGCTATATCATGTCTACTACAGTGGCCACTAAAAATTTCCCAATGTGTTTGTTCAAGAAGAGGAGGAACCTTGTGATTCATAATAAAATGTGGAAAGGTACCTCTATAATTGTGATAATATAGGATGTTATATAAAAATACATTCTCAAAATATTTTTTTCAAATGTGATTCTTTTCATAAGAATCTAGGTTGGGAGGATAAGTTTGTGTTTCAGAAATTGAATGATGTCTTTGTACCATGGGATTTATTGAATGGTGATAGCCTCAATTGGAATATTATTGAATCATGTGGTTAAATAGGGGATGGATATTTTATTATTTGGATAATAAAAGTGGGATTGGTAAGAACTTTATGTAGATGGAAAAGAGTTGATGAAGAAGCAAGGGAATCAACAATAGAATTTTGATCTTGAGTGATAGGCTCGATAGTGAAAGAGATGGAAAATTTGTTTATAATAATTAAAATTTGATGATAAGAAATTAGATTCTCAATTTTAAATTGGTAATCACCATTAACTATATTAAAAATGAGTTGAGAATCACCTAAAGCATGCAAGTATTGGATATCTAAATCAAGAGTACCTCTCATTCCTAAAATTAAAACTTCATACTTTGTCATATTGTTAGTGATGTCAAATGTTAAAAAAAAGGATAAAAGGATAATTTTTCCAAGAGGAATTGTAATTATACAACATACCCTAGCTCCTTGAAGGCATTTATCACCATCAAAGTGAAGGGTCTAAGTATCTTCATGTAAATTGACATTAATTTTAAGAAGTTCTTCAATAACTAATTTTGGTTTAGTAGTATCAAGGAGGATAGTAGACTCATTGAGATTAATTTATTAAAGATAAAAAATGAAGTTATGGAATTAATATTTGAGAGATATAGCTTGGTGGAGACCTTCAATATAGAAAATATTGTCATTAGGAAGACTATCTTGAAGGTGATTGGTAGCAGGCACAGGAGTTTTAGTAATTTGATCAACTATGATTTGTCCTTTGATATCTTTTTGAGTAATAATTTGGAGATAAAATTCCATAATGAATACCATCCATTTTCCAATTATATCTTTAAGAAGAAAGGATTTTGAGAAGAAGTGATGAAAGGGATCAGAATGATTGATAACATAAGTGGTTTGATAAAGTATATAATGTCAAAGTTTTTTAGCGATAAAGTATATGGTGAGGCAATTATATTTGAATTTTGTGTAATGTTTCTCATAATCAATGAGTCCTATATTGATGTAATAGATTGCATACTCTCTTATAGTATCATGTTATTGGATAAGTATTTCCCTAAATGATATGGGTGTGGAAGAAGTATATAGGATTAAAGGTCAATCGTTAGAAGGGGATGAAGAGTAGGTGGGTGAAGCAATGATTATTTCATATTATCAAATGATTTTTGATAAGGGTTCATCTATTTTGAAGCATTTAATTTATTAAGAAGAGAATTGATGAAATGGATATGGTAAGCCTGTTGAGAGCTCAAAGAGTCGAACTCAGAATAATTTCTTGCAAAGAATATGTAGGAAAATTATTTCAATGCAATAATTTATTTCATACTTTAATTATAAATGATTCTCTATGATTAATTCATTTGGAACATGTTAAATATTTATAAGAAATGTATTTCCTATAACTTCTCTCTTAAAATATCTCATACTCAAATCCTAAACACACACCTAAATATGATATATTGTTATAACATATAATAATATGTAAACAATACAATATTCTAACATACTTACCGTATTAACCATATGGTTATAACAACTTACTAATTACTAATAAACTATTACTTATTTACATTTCAGTAAATATTAACTTTACTATTTTTTTTTTACTATCTTGGTAAATATCCCATGTAAACATTATACGTAACATTCACCCCTAATGTTGACATGGTATAACATAACTCCTTTTACTATAATGTACTGCATGGGCTTGCTTCATAATATAGATCAAAGAAAGGTTTGTAAAATTCCAACTAATTGACTATCTTACTGCACATGACCACAACTATGTGAAGGAATGCATCCCACATTTAATCTATGAGACAAATGCACTAAACATTCAATTGGTAGATCATCTTCATAAAAAAGGAAGGTAGTCAAAGGATTAATACAAAAGTGAAAGTTTATCCACCTTTGTACATTTGTAGTTTTCTAGATCAACCACCAACCCTTTCCAAATCTGAGTGTTACAATAAACTTAGAAACACACTCTCCAATGTTTTCTACTAAGATTTAAAATATCAGGCTTTTGTTTACATCTTCTGCACACCAAACTGAAATTGAAAGAAAACACACACTAAATATCACATTTGACCTTGTAAGAAATCAACTTTTTACTTATAGCCACTATGTATGATTATGCTACTCAATCTCACATAGCAAAGAAGACTGCCACTAGCAATGGTAGTGTTATTTGACTTTAGCCAATTTGGTTCTAAATGGAAAATGAAACATTGCTCTATGTTCCCCTCCCATAATGTGAACATTTCCAAAAAACAAACACACTAAAAAAACTAAAATCTATACCATGCTAAAATGAAATACACACCACACAAAATCACCAAAACATTGATGCATCCCCATTGTTGATGAATGATGAGAGGCCACTAAAAGACCTCCATCTTTCATGTATCCTCCATCCTCTAGTATCTCATTGTTCACTTAGTAGATGAAATCAACATGTACTCTGATGGTTATGAAATGTTCTTTATTGGTTACTTCCATAGAAATTGGAACCTCTTTCATAGTTTAGACATCACATACAAGCAAGAATGCATCTATGAGGCAATTTTTTTTTATTTTTACAAATTTGACTTTGACATTTTGATAATTCTTTGAGAATGGACCAAATGAAAAACTTTGACATTTTGATTTTGATAACCAATATAATACATGAATGACTTTTTGACTCAAGATAACACATAACATTTTTGACAATAACAACTCATAAAAAAACTTTGACACTTTTGAATTTTTTAACTTAACTCTTATAAATACATAAATGATATATTCAAAATTAAAACACATATACTTGGGTTTTTTAAACCTAAAATGATAAAGATAATTTAAAAATTGACCTATAAAGCCTAAAACTAGACAAGGTACTTCAATGACTCTACCCAATACTAATCAACTAATAATAAATAAAAATTTACATGGAGTTATAAAGATAAAAGACTCTTAAATACATTAAAATTGACCATCTTAAAAAAATAATGAATTAAATAAAATGTCAATCTTACTTTATTAACTTGACTTTAAAACCTAAACTTGGATGAAGCTTAATATAAAAATGCAAAATAATAAACTAAAACCTTTGAATTATAAACTAGATGCAATAACAAGCTAATCCTTTAGAGATTTTAACTTAAAGACCAATATAAAAAACTAAGACTTATAAAACTATATTGACTATGAAATAAAAAATAGATTGAATACCTAAAACATAACCAAGTTACAAATGCCGAGTAAAAGAATATGGTAGGAGGAAACTTATAGATATTTTTCAAACTGATGCAAGTAGATTGAGATGATCTGACATAAGAAAATACAGATAAAAAACCCTATACAAGTTAATTGGATCTATTGCATGCTCTCCTCCAAATCTATACTATTATTATATAGCTAATGTTGAATCAAATACCATTTATCAAAAGTAACATTGAGTGGAGGTGCCATGTAATAATATGCATTCAATTGTTGAAGTTGCCAAGTCTTCCAAATAGGACTATGCAGATGGATTAGTGTGGAACCACTATTATTATCTATTGTTTGAAATTTGTGATTTATTTTAGTCTTGATTTATCTCACACTTCTAAACTATGTATGATATCTTAAATGATCATAACATAATGGCTTGACCAATCAGTCTCATACAACTTGAAATAACTCCATACAGGTGAATACCATCACTAGATAATTAAAAGATATAGGTGCCACTAAAGATAAACAACAAGACAGTAAAATGAAATACACTAAACACTTTCCATGCATAGAAAAATGATGTACAAGATAAAGTTGTAGTCAAATGTTTTTGACAGTGGGCTATACTATTGAACACAAGAATTTATGGTAAAGATTAAGCCAAGGCATTTATTAGCCATGCACTATTAGGATAACATAAAAAATCCATATATGGGTCACCAAAAATTAAAATGGATATGCCATAAAATCTTCATATCTCCATTAAATAAAAAACCTGCTCTGATACCATTTTTGAGAGCTCAAAGAGCTAAACTTATAATAATTTCATGCAAAGAATATGGAAGCCAATAAAAATGTGAATGACCATGGTGACCTTTTTTTGAATATGGACAATGTTAGAAACACATTTAGAGTAGTCCATAGGTTTGATAAACTTAACATCAATAAGTTTGATAATTTCTTTGTGACATAAGGTGGAGACTTAGGGTGAAAATTTCCATTTCTTTTGGTGCCCAAGTTTTACATAAGTATAAATGATTATATTTTACACCATAATGTTAGGTTCAATACCAGGCATGTCCTCATAGGACTAGGCAAATATCTCATAATATTTATCAAAAGATAAACTAAATTTATCATGTTCAATAGGTGAAATTTCATGAGAAACTATAATTATTTGAGGGCATGATGGAGTACCATATTCAATGTGAGTAGTTTCTTCAATAAACATAGCATTGTCATCTTGGAAGTGGTATGGTGCATTAGGTAAATAAGAATTTTGAATAGCTTTAAGATTGATGTAGGTGATGAAGTTGTTAAAAAAAGGGGCTTTATTTTTAAAATTCCCAATTTTGTGATGTTGTCGAGGAAGTTGAAGTTCTTGGGCATGAAGTAATTTAAGAATAGATTCATCACTAAGAAAAGTGGGAAGAGGACCATAATACTCAACATATACTTCAAGATATAGAATTTGATTACCATGTTGATCATATTCAGAATGTATCTGATAGACATTTATGGCCTTGGAACTTATGTAATCTTTGGAGTAGGAGAAGTAGATTAACCAGATGAGATTGGTATGTTGTTAGTGTCATTGATGGGGAAAGAATTCGATGTAATGATGGGATTTATAGGTAGTAGGGAAGATGCAAGATTTATAGAGGTTCATAAGGTATTATTTTTTATACTACCAAAGGAGTATTAATAAGTGGAGAGTTAGCAGGAGGCATATGACCTTTAGGGTCTAATTCACAATCCATGGAAATGGTGTGAACATCCCAGTTAAAAGCATGTATTTGAGCTAAGGTTTTCTAATAATGTTGAACATCCAAGTCTCAATATTGAGCTTGGTTAATGATGTAATTATCATCATAGGTTGGATAAATGGTACATGATTGAGATTTAGGGGGAGTTTTAAAAGGTAAAATTCCAATGTTATTTAATTTATGTGGAGATATGATTAAAGGGTCTTAGAATAATTTGGCCACTTCATAATCATTGCAGGTGAAGGCATCTTCTAGGTAGGAAATTTTTTGAACATTACATGGAGGAGGGAAATTAATGATCTCATTAATGAGAGTAATAGTGTGATCATGAGGTAATAAAGAAAGAGGAAGCCACTCCAAAATATCTTAGTAGTGTTTGAATTAAGTTATAAGTCATTAGGTTCATCATCATCCAAATAAGAGAGAGTGATTTGTAAGTCTGGAGTGATGTGATGAACTCAAGTAAAGGAGTATTATTGATGGTAGGAATATGATATTGATATTTTGGATTAGGATGTTGAACACTCCAAGGGTTAGGATTAGCCTCATTTTTATACCATTTTCAATTATGTAATAATTTCATGCATTGACTATGGGAAGAAGTGATGGACCTCATTATATGAGTCCAAGGATGACTGAAGAGTATGTTATAAGATAATGGCAAATGAAGGACCATAATTTTAGTTCACATGGTCTTAGGTTTGATTGTTATTGGAATCCAAATACAACCAAGTGGATTTTGATTAGTTTTGTCAAATCCATGATAAAAAAGACATGCTTACTTGAAATGATCCTTATTATAGCCAAGTTTTTGGGTAAGCCACAAAGATGTTACATTAATACCAAAAGTTTCATCAACTAAAACTTTATGGATAATGATAGTATTAATGGCTATTTAAATGAATAGTGGTTGATCATCGACATTAAAAAGGATCTCATCATTAATCATGTCTTCGTCAATAAATTCAAAGGATAGTTTGGAATAAGGATACATGGTTTCAATGGTATGCATGTTGGTAGGTTGAGGCTCCATAGGGAGTGGTTCTTCATCTAGAGAAAATAGACCTTTGATTTCTTGTAATTGTTGCATAAGGAACTTGCGATGATAAGAGGAAGTATGAACTAACTCCATAAGTGGAATATTTCAAGGCATGGAGTTAAATTGTTCCAAAAAATTCCAATGGTATTTATTAGAAGAACTAGTTTGAGTTTTGGAAGGTAAGGTATATTTTGAAGGAATATAAGTTATTAAGGGTTCAAAAAGAGGAGGTGGTTCCTCATAGGCTTCTGAAGCTAAATGAGTGGTTGTAGTATATTTAAGAAGTTATTCCTATAAATATAGTTTTTTAGGTTTTGTGACATGATATTTGTGAGTTGGTTTATGATGATAATTGACCTTATTTATGTTAACATATTGAGAATTTTTTTAATATTGGTCATAGTCAGCATCAATGAAACAAACATCCTTGGTAGTTTGTTGATTATTAGCTATGGAAAAATATTTTTGGTTATTATAAGAAGTTTTAAAAGATTATCATTTTTGATCAGTAGTGTTTTACACTTGATAATGAAGTTTGATCATGGATTCTTGATTGAAGGAATAACCAAGCATGTAGGAGACAACAAATTTAGTAAGCCCTCTACAAGTTTCATGGGAGTGACCAATGTCTATGTCAAACCTAAAAAATTAGTTAGGGTCATACCATTTAGGAGGATTATTAGGACAAGTAAAAGGTTTAGAGAGAAGTAAGATTTTTTTTCATTTGATGCATAGTTATTGGTATGTGAGAAGATGGGGGAGTGTCAGCTTTGGAAACTTCTTTTTAGTTTGAGGAATATTGTTGGTGATGGCATTGGTAGAATTTATAAAAGATCCTTTAGGGAATTTGGTATTAGGTTTGAATTTCTTCATGAGGAAGTCTTGACATTTATCTTGGTCAAGAGCTTCATGAAGTGTTTGGGGAGCCTAAGTTCAAACCTTATATTGGAGTGAAGGAGTTAAAGAAGTTATAAAGATTTTGAATAAATTGTCATCAATCATGTTATGGTCAACTTTATGATCTAGATATTTACATATTTTGATAAAATAATGAGTTAATTTGATGGGAGATTGCTTAGCATTGATGAAATGGGTAAGGAAATTTTTGGGAAGATCATTATGTTGAAGCTCTTTAACTAAAGAATTTACTAAATCCTCAATTTACCAAATGGAATGTTGTGGAAGTTGGTTTTACCATTTCAATACATCACTAATGAAGGTTTTAACTATAAGTCTAGTTGTGGTGAAAGTATTAATTTGGATCCAATCTTTATAAATATTGACAAAGGTTTTGAGAAATGGTGCATGGTATTCAGTCCCATCATACTTGATAGTTGGAGATATATTACCAATATCAATGGACATGATGAAAAGAGATAAAGGCTCATTTTGGATGTTTTGAAGAATTTTTTTATTCATGATAGGTTGAGGAATAAAATTTCTTGAGGCATCTCTAAAAGGTAGAGGAATACAATTTAGATTGGCTTGAGGATTGAGAGCCAAAGGTTGATTAGCCATATTGATCAAATGATATTGTAATTGCATCATTTGAGAGGTATTATAAGTTTGTATTATGTTAATTTTTTGTATGAATTTTGAAATAATTTGACTAATATCAATTGGTGGATTTGTGTTTGTAGGAGTACTCCTTGAATTGGTATTAGAGGTAGGGTTATTGGAAGGTGGGTTACTAATGGGACTTTTGGATAGAATTGCATCAATTGATCCCACATTCTATTGAAAGGTTTGAAGATGAGAATTGTTTTGATAGGTACAAAAAGGATCAGATCCACCTAATTCATCTTAAGGTGTGATTTGAACCATGTTACAATCCATAGATGAATGAGGGGAAGAGGTACTACAAGAGTGATGGTTCTCTTTAGAGGAAAAGAGAGGGAGGAATGAATCTCCCATATAGTGTCTAAATGGATTCAAGTTCTCCAAGAATATTATAGTAGGGGACTTCATGACGATTTGAGGAAATGAACAAAATATTAAGGAAATAAAAATAGAGAACTAATTTAGAATCAAGGTCAGTAATAAGAGTGTAGAGTTGACTAGGTTGAATTAGTAATACAAAATAGGAAATAAACATAGAATAATAAGGATATAGAGTTAACCAGGTCAACCTAGTAATATAACCTAATTGGTAAGATGGATACAAAGTTGACAATGTTGATTTAGTACTATAGATATGAATAAAAATAGTTTGTAATAGACCATGTCAAGCAGAACGAAGTGTAGTAAAAATAGGGAAATATTTTTTCAATGTACTTGAAATAAGTAATGAAAGTAAACACATAAATAATTGGATAAAAGAGAATGATCCAATTGTCACACAACACAAAACCTTGTACCAATACTAGCCAATACATTTTTTTAGAATACAACATATAATGAGTAGAGAGCAAGTAGTTAACTAAAAAAAAGTGATAGCTAAGCGGTCATATTTAATGTTGTTAGATTATTATAAAGTGTTCTTTTAAGTGTGATAAGAAATTTGGTTGAAATTAAGAAACCAAATATTAATCTATGGATGATTTCAAGATATTTAGGATGAAAGGGATATGTTGGCAATGGTACTGGTTTGGTATTGGGGCCTACTCCCTCAATTCACAACCCCACAGTGATAAAGGTGTTGGGTGCTTTGCCAATATATACCATTAATAATGTGTTTATAATTGGCTAGAAAACCAAGTCAACTTCTCCCTTGGTGATGAAATTCAAGTAGGTAGGCCTTAGGTAGACAAATGTTTAAATACATTTTGAAATTATGTGATTTGGTAGTGTGTGTAAGAAAGAAAAAATAGTGAAACTAAATGGTATATTGAAAAACCACTTAATTAGACTATGTGATCTACTCTAAGCATGCAAATAGAAATTGAAAGTGTGAATTAATTACTACCATGTAGTTTTTAATTCCCAATTTAAGTACAATACAAACTTGGTTTAGATGGTAGTTTGTGTAAGAAAGAGAAAAATAGTGAAACTAAATGGACTATTGAAAAACCACCTAATTTGACTATGTGATCTACTCTAAGCATTTAAACAACTGAAAATGAAGGTGTGAATTAAATACTAGCATATAGTTGTTAATTCCTAATTTAAGCACAATACATATTTAGTTCAGATGATAGTGTATGCAAACATTATAGAATAGAGTCTACAAGGTCACTATTATACTGCAAACGTAAGATTCCTTAAGAACTAAGTTGACCTAATATTTCAGATAGAAGACAAAATATGGAACTAGGTTGACTAGGTTGACCTAGTTTTCTATATGATTGTAGTTTTGAGGACTACAAAATTTACAAAATATAAATGTAAAGAAGAACTAAATTGAAAGAGAGGGAAAGAAAGGAGTGTTGGTGTGTTGGAAGATGCTAAGAACTATAAAATTTCTATTAAAGTTCCTTGAATACTTATTGTAATTTTTGCCAACTGTGTTGACCTAGTTCTATAATTCCATATTTCCTAAAGCCTGTTTAAGATGACTATATTGGCATGGTCAACCTATTTTGTTATTTGGAAGCTTAATATGATACTAATTTAACTTGAATGACTTATTTTTCTATTTTGGAGCTAAATAAGAGACTAAGTCAACCTATTTTACATAGTTTATTATCTAAAATTGAATAAGAGTACTATGTCAAACTCTGTGATCTAATAACCTGTATCCAATGAAGACGTACACATAAAGAATAGAGTCATTTTGATGAGACTATGTGTTAAACCTATGCACAAATATTAGAAACTATACCATCCTAGTTGACCTAGTATCACAAATATATAAAAATAATAAAATGATAGAAATGAAAAAATGTGAAAGAAAACCTGCAATGGTTAGATTCATGCTATGTTTGCCATAATGTATGTAATTAGAAATACATCAGATCCACAAATAAATCCTAGCTTGGAGAAGATAGATCCTACTTACACTTATGATTGGGGATACATTAAATAATTGGGAACATGACCAATATCTATTTTTATACCTAATTAGGGGATCTCTTACCACAATAATATCACTAAGGAGGGTTCTAAAGCCTTTATTCAAGCAAAACTACACAATAAACCTAACTAAGTTTTATGTTTTCATATTCACTATACTAATAATAAGTAAAGCAAAGAAATATAATCTAGTGATCACCAAAGCTTGTGGCACTAAGTGGGGGTTAGTAAACAAATGAAAGTAAACATGCATAAGAGAATCCTAATTAAGCTATGTATAGGCAAAACCCTAATACAATGGATAAGAAGATTAATATTATTAAAAAGACATTACTTATGATAATTATATCTAATAAAAAAAAGGAGAAAATTTAGAGATACTTACTTGGAAGATGAACCCATCGAGACTCAATCTCTCCCTTAGCTAAAGGTGCTTCATAAGAGGTTATTGTGGTTTGCAAGGATCACTAAGAAAGGCCAAAGCATCCAATACTTCTCCACAATATTAGATTATCCAAGTAGAAACCATAAGCTAAGACTCCACAAGTAGAATGGTGGAAGAGTAAATTATAACTAATCACAAATGAATAATAACTTTTGATGTCTCTCTAATAATGGTGAAATGGATTTGTATATATAGGTGGATCTAACCCTGAAACCTTCCAAAATTTTTAGCTGATAGGGTCAACCCAGTCGACCTAATATCTTTATTGATAAAAACTCACTAGGTCATAGGCTAGGTTGGCGAAGAGTCAACCCAGACCTTAAATATGTTTTTATAATAAGAGTACAAGGTTGACCCTGTCAACATAGTCATGTAAAATATTAAAATGGGTTTTAGTTTAGGGGTAATGAAGGTGTAAAATGACTAGATGAGTGTGTAAAAGTGGATATAAATCTTAGGGGAATGTTTTTAATAGTTGGTCTGATTGGTAGCAAGTGGAAATAAAGAATAAAAATCATGTGAAGCACCAATGGTCTACCCACCCCTTTCTTGGTGCACCCCTTAGGGCATGCTCTTAAAGAGATTGAGACTCGATGGGTTCTTGAAATATAGAAAAAATCAATGTTTGATAAAAGTTGAAAATATTATGTGTATACATGAAAAAAAGTTTATCATAACATACAAGAAATTGGATGATAGAAACATAAGAAGCATTAATTATTCTACGTTATTGAGCAAGTTAAGAATAATCGATGTTGTATAAACTAAAATAAAACATTTAAAATAGTTTAGATAGAAAGTAACCAATAAATTACACATGAGAGCACACATAAGGAATA
Source organism: Torreya grandis (assembly GCA_037957365.1). Lineage (NCBI taxonomy): Eukaryota > Viridiplantae > Streptophyta > Pinopsida > Cupressales > Taxaceae > Torreya > Torreya grandis. The sequence goes on from JARHVA010002023.1 coordinate 2,720,537, forward strand.
TAAAAAGAAATCATATGAGTAATCATAACTAGATAATCTCTATTGATCTATTCTAAAAATAGAACCCCCTTCTTCTTACAAACAAAAGTATATATAGATGTTTCCAATCTATGACTATTCATCTTCTTCTTGTACTTGGTGCCAAAAGTGGAGCCTCTTCATATTATATCTTATTACAACTCATGAAGATAAGATAAAATAGGGTATACAATGATAAAATGAGTTCATAATACATGAATATTAGACAAATATCCTATGAATATTTACAATCCATGTTCTTCAAACAAGATACAAGATTATGATTATAAAAAAATAATTAATATTTCTCCACATAACAAGGTAGACCTCACTATCAAAGGGGTACTTAAGTAGTTAAAAAATTTGATAAAATAAAGTTTGTATAAGGTGGTATTCTTTTTCATAAACATATTTAATACTAGAATCCTTCCTAGATTTAATCTGAATGAACTAGCTACTTGTTTCACTAATAATAAATACCCATAGTTAAGTCAATTATGTGCAAAATAATGAACTACAAAGGTAAGGGCCTTGGTCTTCATGAACAAGAATTAATAGAGCCTATCATGTTAAAATCTAATGAAGCCTCTCATGGCATAGGGTTTAATCCACTCAATGTAAATAACACACTTTTCCAAAGTGACTCTTCTAGTCAGTTAGAGGTATATTCTTCAGACAATGAAATAAATTCCATTATAAGCTACTTTTAATACCTATCTTTAACTAACCTTTTCCATGAAAATGTCATTTTGAAACTTGACATTATAAATCCATATTTAATACAATTGGACCAATGTGAAACACCTCCACTTGATCATATTTAAAATGATGAAACAATTTCAATTTTTTGGGGAAAAATAGAACACATTCTAGTAGGCAACCATAAGAAGGGATTTTCCATTTAGTTATATAATTTTGTGTATTTTTAAGATCAATTGTCACATAACCAAATCAATTCTAAATCAAATTTACATGAAGAGGACCATGAGGATGAACTAAATCTTCCTCCACCACCTCCAAATCATCAAGAAGAGTCAATAATCCTAGTTGAGGACACCATTATTATCAACATTAGAACTGAAGAAAATCTAAAATTAGTCAAGATTGTAGTTTATTTAAATCAAGAAGAATGAGAAATACTCACCCTTTTCTTATAGAATTATCTGATGTATTTGTATGGTCTTATGAAGATAAGAATTGATCTTTTTCTAATTGTGCATCACCTTGTGGTCCATCTAGATGTAAATCCCATAAATAAAAAACCTTAAAAAATGCATCCCAAGGTTATACTATTAGTAAAAGAAGAGTTAAATAAGAAATTAGAGGTTAGTTTCATTTTCTCCATCAATTATTCAAATTGAATATCCAACATTTTACCAATGTGAAAGAATATAGAAGGAATTAGGGTTTGTATATACTTTCATGATATCAATAAAGCAGTCCCAAGGATGAATTACCATTACCAAATATAGATATGATTGTGGACTCCACTACAGAACAAGAAATGTTATCTCTAATGGATGGTTTTTCAAGATATAACCAAATCCTAATAGCTCCCAAACAATAACATAAAATAACATTTAAAACACATTGGGGTACCTTTTGTTATCATATGATACCCTTTGGTCTAGAGAACATTGGAGCCACATACCAAAGAGTAATGACTATAATTTTTCATGATATGCTTCATAATATCATGAAGGATTATGTTGATGACATACTTGTAAAATCCAAATCTAGAGTAGAACATCCAAAAGTACTTCATCATATTTTTGAAATAATGAGAGAATATAATATTTTCTTTAACCCAAGGAAATGTGTTTTTGGGGTGACATCATGGAAGTAGTTATGATTCATTTTTTCATGCCATGGCATAAAAGTTGACCCTTCTAAAGTATCAACTATCATTAATATGCCTCCACTCCAAAATATCAAACAAATTTGTATTTTACAAGTAAAAATACAAGAAAATTGACACTTAATATCTTATATTGTAGACATTTATCACCCATTCACATTACTACTTAAGAAAGACACTCTTTTTACTTGGAATTAAAATTATACTAAGGCATTTGTACATCTTAAGTAATATATTTCCAATCCACCAGTTTTAATGCCACATATTACTGATAAGTATTTTTTTGTATGTATCAACTACTCAATATACATTAGGGGAATTATTATCACAACATGATGGTAGTGGTTCACATAGGGAAATTTATTATCTAAGAAATTTTTTTATTTCATATGAAATTAACTACTGGCCAATGGAGAAGGCATGTCTAATGGTTATTTTTCATTTCCAATTTTTTTTTGTTACATGTTCAATAATAAAACTAAAATCATTACAAAAATTGATCTTCTTAAGTATCTCTTATCAAATTTTTTTTAACAAGTATAATGGCTAAGTGGGTCATGCTTCTAAGTGAGTTTGATCTTGAGTATGTTAACCAAAAAGCAATCAAGGGATAAGTACTAAAATATGCTCTAGTAGAGGCTCCTCTTAAAGATCATACATATATTATTATAGATTTCATAGATGAAGTAATAATGTCCATTGATGAAACCCTAGTTTGGTAGTTGTATTTTGATGGTTCTTTCATAAAACATGGTCTAGGGGTATGTATTCTACTATTCACATGAGATGGGGATTATATTACAAAAGCATTTAGTATCGAGTTTCCTTATACCAAAAACATTTCAAAATATGAATCCTTCATATCTAGTCTCAAAATTACTATCGAGTGGGTATTCAACATCTTTTTATCTTTGATTATTCTAAATTTATCATTAACCAAGTAACTGATGAATTTTATGCTCATGATGACAAGTTAATCCAATACAATAGGATGGTGGACAATCTTAAGTTGTGTTTTACATTTATACAATTTAAGCAAGTGCCAAAGATTAATAACAAATTAGTTGACACCATGGCCACTATTGGTTCATTACTTTATCTTAAAAAAAAGCACAACAAATTCCTTGCAGTGTATTTGATGATTATAGCATATGGCATCCCTGATTATGAGATGGTCTATGAGGTGGTTTGTCTCACTTATGCATGGTATACTGATATTTAGACATATCTTTCTAATAACATCCTTCCATCCAGTTTAATCCATAATAAATGGAAATCTTTCATTCAATGCACATCCATTTACACAATCCTTGGCCAAACTTTATATCATAGAGGCTATGATGGAAACCTTTTATATTATTTACATTTAGAGTAATATACCTTGTCTATTAGAAAAGTTCATGAGGAAATTTGTGTTGCACACTCTAGTGGCATAGTTCTTGCTAAAAATATTTTGCGTGTAGGTTATTATTAGCCTACAATGGAGTTTAACTCCTATGTTTATGTTAAAAAATGTATACCTTGTCATAAATATGGTAGCATCATACAAAACCATTCATAAGATTTGAATCCTATTACCACACCTTGGCCATTCTCCACATGGGGGTTAGAACTCATTGTAAAAATAAATCCTAATTTATCTGATGGCCACAAAAAATCATTATTACCACCAAATATTTTACCAAGTTGATATAAGTAATGCCCTTAACATATATCACTAGCAAATAGATTGCTAACTTTATATTAAACCATATTTTTTGATGTTTTGGTATGCCATCTGATAATGTAAAATACTTCAAAAATACTACCTACCATGTCAAACACAAATGGTCCACTCCATATTACCCATAAATAAATGACTAAGTAGAGGAAAAAAATAAAATCATTCTTTGAATCTTTAAATGAGTTTTAAATGAAGATAGTTGTGAATAACATACACAACTTTATCCTACCCTCTAGGCATACTATACTAACATCCACACACCCACAAGGGCAACCCCATATTCACTTCTCTATGATAATGAGTCTATTATACCTATAGAAGTCAAGATTCCATCTTTGTGCATATCCCTACAACATATTATTTATGATGAATCATACCACATTTCATGCCTCAATGAACTCAATCTTCTATATGATAAATGTCTCAATGCCTTAAACCATTTGTAATTATACCAAAACCACATTCACTATAGATAAATAAATGGATTAAATCCAAAGAGTTTTAAAATAGAGATATTATTCTAAAGGAATAAAAATGAAATATTGATGCTGAGAGGGAGAATAAAATAAATTTTGAACCTAATTGGTTGAGCCTATATGTCATTATTACCAAATATGGATCAATATCTTACAAGTTGGGCATAGAATATGGAGTTGATCTTGATAAATCTATAAACATCATGCACCTTAAGAGATTATATGCCTGACTTATTTTAATTTTGTTTATATCAGTTTAAGTAATGTGTAATAGATAAGAAAGATGACCAATTTATTATTTATATATTCTATAAATTAGGTTATGATTACTCATCTTTGTATCTAATTTCCATGCCACTGAAAGTGATCTAGGCACTAGATGGAAAATTCCCTCTTTAGATGCCTTTGTTACTAACTTGAATCAGGATCAAGAAAATTTAATACATATGGTTACATTAAAATCCATAAAACCTCAACCCCTAATTATTGGGAATGGGAAACATAAGACTTAAAACAAAGAGAATAATAATAAGAAAAAGGACAATTGAATAGGAAAGAATCCACCTATACCAAAACAACAATTAAAACCTTCTCTTCTAATGATAAACCTAAGAAATAGAAGGTTAAGTGTGCCTCTTATAATAAAAATGGGCATGATGAAAACAAGTTCATGAATAAATGAATTAATCACCTAACTCATCTTATAGAGAAAAAAAACATAGATGTTCCTGAGTATATCAAGCAAAATTCATCAACTCAAGATTATTATAAGGCAAATGATAAACGTAAAGAGAAAGAAAAGGGTAAGGATCTCGTCAAAATTATAGATCTAACATCTTCATGGGTTATTGACTAGGGTTATTCCCACCAAATGGACCCTTCATAAGTTGAGTTTTATTCCTTAGATCCTTGTAACATGTCTTCTATCACTTTGGGTGATGACACTTCAATAGTGGTTTCAAGGAGAGGGCCTGTTAAAATGGATTGAAGAACATTCAATAATGATCCAAGTGTTCCATCACTTTCAACTAATTTCCTATCCATATACCAAATTAGTCACATCAATCAAGGCACGAGGGTATAATTTTCACTAGATTTAGTCATAATCAAAGAGTTATACAATGATTCTATAGTAGTAGGGTGTGGGTGAGATCATCAAGATAGGTTATATACCTTCTCACATTTTCACCTGATTATTCTCTAACTAAATTTTTGACTCATTTAGATGGACTTTATAAACTTTGGCATGAATGGTTTGGCCACCTCAACTACCTCTACCTATAAAAACTCAAAAAAAAATGATATGGTCACAAGGTTACTTCATGTCCATTTCTCTAAGGATATTTGTGAGGGTTATTCCCTTAATAAACATCCCAAAGATAAATTTGACAATGGTAAAGCTTTGAGGGATTCACATACATTGGTGTTAGTACAAAATGATGTATCTAGGCATTTTCCCAATAAATATTTCACAAAGGATAGGTATGTTCTTAACTTCATTGATTATTTCCTGAGATACACATGGGTTCATTTAGGCACAAATCTATTTTTTTTGATAAGTTTTGAGACTTCAATTTTCTTTTAGAGAAACAATATTATAAATGCATCAAGGTTATTTTAACTAATAATGGGGGTGAGTATGTAAACATCACATTTGAGTAGTTTTGAATAGTATAGAGGATTTATTTGTAGTGAATAGTTCCACTCAATGCTAAAAATAATAGAGTTTCAAAATACAAGAACATGTACTTAAAAGAGATGGATAAATATGTGATTGACTCTAACTCACTTTCACCATACTATTGAGTTGAATCAATCAATTTTACTTGATATATTTAGAAAATGGTTACTTAAAAATCTTTGAGAGGTATAACTCCATTTGAATCTTGGAATAATAGGAAACCTAAATTTGAGCACTTTAGTGTTTTTGAATCTTTAGCTATGACATGCATCCTGAAGAAGAAACACAAGGCTATGGAATCTCATAATAAGCCTTGAATATTCATAGGTTATCCATATGTTTTCTAAGGGTATCACCTTCTTCATCTGAACACACATGAGATATTCATTGAGAGAAGTGTTCACTTTCAGGAGAGTCACATAGACTCAACACTTGACACTTCTTCCACTCCATTAGACTCAATTGGATTCAATAAAGATAATCCAAATTAATCTGAGCACATTTTAGAGGTTGAGGACACTTTTTCTAATTTTGATAGTGAGAGTAGTGATGGAGACTCATCTCCATTCACATCTAGATACACTTTAGAGGATGATGTTTCTATACCTAACTCATCCACTTATGGTCCTCTATGGGTTAGAAAAACTCTATAGAGCATAGGTATATGGGTTAGGGATCCTTTAGATGATAAGAGAACATGTTTAAATTTTTAGAGTGGTCCACATGCTTTTTATGCCTTTGCCTCAAATCCATATATTTTTTTGGAGGCATCCGATATTCCTAAATGGGATTATACCATGCATGAGGAGTATAACTCCTTAATAAGGAATCATACTTATGATTTGACACTTCTTCTTAAGGTAAGAAAGATAGTTTGATGTAGATGGATATATCAAACTAAGTATGCATCAGATGGGTCCTTTGATAAGTTCAAGGCATGGTTGGTCACCAAGGGTTTCTCATAAGTGTCTAGCATTGACTATATAAAGACCTTTACACTAGTCACTAAAATGACTCCATTAAACTCACACTTTTTATTATTTTATTTAATCATTGGGATGCTCATTATAAGGATGTGTAGAGTACCTTTCTTCATTATGATATTGAGGAGGAGATTTACATGGACCAAACTCTATGCTTTATTGAGGATTCTTCTTTTATATGCAGATTCTTGAAATCTATTTATGGCCTCAAACATGATCAGTAGGATTGATATGCCAAGATGGATTCCTTTCTTGTTTTAGAAGGATTTACTAGATGTTATTTAGATCTAAACATCTATCTCTTCTAGTAGGATGATTATTTATTAATTCTAGTTCTTTATGTTTATGATCTTTTGATCACTGGTAGATCTTCTTCATCTATTACAACAATGAAAGTAGTTCTCCATGATAGACTTGGGATTACTAAATTACGTCCTTCAAATTTATGTTTCTCAATAAAATCAAGGGATCAATTTTGTACAACTTAAGTATTATCTTGATCTACTTGCTCAATTTCACATGGCTGATTGTAATACAACTCTGAATCTCTTTCTATCTTGGGTCAAGCTTAAGGTAGATTTTATTTCTCCTTTTGTCAATACTACCTTGTATCATAAAATTGTGGGTAACCTTATCTACTTGACACATACTAGACCTGACATATCATATGTAGTGGGCCTAGGGTCTAGATTCATGTAGGAAACCCATAAGCTACAATGGAAAGTAGATAAGAGGATATTACACTAAATTTAGGGCATATAAAATTTTATAGAGATAACACTTACATCTACTTGATTAGATATACTAACATGGACCGAGCTGGCAATATTCAGAATTGCAAGTCCACTTTAGGTTACAATTTCTCCATTAGTTTAGGTATGGTTAGTTGGTCAAGCAAGAAGTAGAATGATATTAATTTATCATATATTGAGGTACATTACAAGGGGGATGTTAATGCTACCACTAAGTCTATCTAGATTCAATGGATTTTCATAGAGTTTGGTATCCACTTCAGATGACCTACCATCATCTACTATGATAACTAGAGTACTATTCATATTTATAAGAATCTAGGTCAACATTAGTGGACCAAACACATAAAGATTCACATTCAATTCATCAAATATCTCATTCATGTGGACATAATTGTTCTAATATATTACCAAATGATAGATGAAATTATAGACATCTTCACCAAACCTTTCATAAAGAGTAAGTATATTCACTTGTAAGCTCTTATTAAGGTTTAAGACATTGCAACATCATCTTTTTTTTGGGGGGAGATTATATTTTTTAGAGTATATTTTTTACCTATGGGTTTTATCATTTTCTCTAATTTAAGAGATATTAATTTTTACATGGGTACCTCATCAGACCTTATTGTCAGGACCCAATTTTTTACACTACCCACCTAAGTTGTGCTTATAGGGGTATGTGTTATAATAGGGGTTTTATTTTTTCCCATAGTTTTTTATTATGTGTTTTTTCCATCACTTTGAGTGTTTTTACTTTCATGGATAAACTTTCTTAAGTGTAATTGGAGTTACATTTTGACCAGATGAATAAGAAGTAAATCCCTTGACTAACTATTATGGGTATGGGATTTAATTTTCTATTATTGGATCTTTGACCATATTTCTTGGAGTATTTAGTCATGAACTCATATTTTCACATATCTCTTGGTGATATATTGTTTAATGGAAGATTAGTTTCAGATCTTATCTTGTTTATGCAATATTCTCATGTCTATGTTTTCATTTATTTTAGTTATTGTGTTATATACTTTCTTGACTCATGTCTATCATAAACCTATGCATTGACTTGATCCAAAGATCCTATAATCCACTATGATATCAACCTATCCCTATAACCTAAACCTATTATCTCAATATCATGAGCCCTAATATCCTCATGTAATCTATCTAAAATCCTTTTATCCTCTAGTGATCTCACTGGCCTTGATGGACTGAATCTAACTCCTTCCTCGATCTACATCTTGGTAAAATGTGTCATCTCTATTTCACCTCCATAACCCTCCCCATCACTATAAATTATAAATAAAGGAGTCTCCCATCCTCCTACAGTATACTATAAAATATGTATCATCCTTGTATCCTATCCAAAGTCTAATATGGTCTCCTCTCTAATCTCCACATCCTAAAGCTATTTAAGATCCCTCTTGGGTATCCTTTATCTATCACATTCCTATCCCATAACCTATCTCTATCTACCTCTTTATTTTCTCACTACCATCCTCATCTTTGCATCTAATATCATCTATTTTGGATGCCTATCCAAACTTGCTACCAACCTTTGTCTCCATGTTTATAGAGGAGAATATGGTACTATCATTATTGTAGGCCATTTTATATCCCACCAATCATCAAAGCCATCTATTTACATACATCAATCACATCCCTCCTCTATGAAAATGTAACTATTTATATATGTGTTCAAATTTGCTCTATAATCCTAAGATCAATGCATGTTCCCCACTAAGATATCTTTCTCATAGAACTTGTAAAACATGCAGTCCTACCAAAATATGTTATCTAACACCAAACCATCTTAACACTTTTTATGACCTATATCACTTAATAACTAATCATGCACACCCATGATATAACATTGTGTCATCAAGTAGTCCATATACATTCCATCTTGTGGACATTAGAAGTTAATATATTTATAGGGTCTCCATGTAATTTGATTATCTCCCAACTCATTTATCACCATACTATACCAATATAAGTCCCCCAAATGTGGTATTTTTACACCTATAATAAAATGCCATCCATATGCAATAGGATCATCTTATGATCTCACACTCATGTTCCCTAGAGTAGGCTTTACTACAATGTGTTCCTATGTTGGTACCTATCAAATTTTTAACGATCCAATCTCTCTCCCATCCTCATACATTTTATAGTGTAAATATCTATACAAGTGTGTGAATAAACAAGGACCCCATGAGAATCTCTCACCCATCTCCATCATATCACCAATCACATCTAGGAGTCTAATAAGCCATAGTCTCCTAATCTTATCAAGAACCATAATTCCACTGACAAAATATATGAGTATAACTATGAATGCATCTTTCTTTAGGTTAATCATGTATCAATGCCAAATCATCCTCTGACAACTAGGATGAAATCCTCTCCAAAAAACATGTATAATGTCACAAATTATGATCCCTAGCCCTAGTAAACCCATATAATTCATAACAAGATCCTCAAGATACTCCATATGTCCTCTATAATGATAGTCATATCACCTTTTAGAAAGTGAAATGTACTAATCTCATTGTGCCATCTCTCCACTAGCTTGTAAGTAGTGCCCTATTTGCTCAAATTGTTGGCATCTCAACTATATAGGATATTTTTGTAGCCTATATTACCTCAAATGTATATTATATAAAGCTCATGGTTTATGTTAGCTATCTAAACCTCCAATCTTGTTTGGCCAACATAGGTAATACCTCTTGCTAAAAAATAAATAGTAACATAAAGTTAATCCTAAAATTAGTTATCCTATCAAATCCCTCATCAATCACTAATCTTTCCTCCCAATGCATGTAATTATATCTTATATACTCATTATTTTCATCTAGTATCTCTATGACTAATCCTCTTTCCTAATTCCACCCTAAGAATTTCACTAAATATCAACACAATCTCCCCCAATGATTTTACTACATCTAATGATTTTGTTACATAATCAATGATTTCACTGTTGTAATCTATAATTTTCGTAGTCACATATTTTTACTTAATCTTAATGAATTTGTTATTGTATTTGATGATTTCATTTCTAAAATTTAGATTTAACCACTATAATTAATGAGTTCACTAATCCTCTTTCCTAATACCACACTAACAATTTTACAATAAGTTTTAATGATTTTACTATAATATTTGATGAATTTGTAGTTTGCTTTAATAAATTCATTAATTTTTCTACAAAATTTACTAATGCAAAAATCACAAAATCATTTAACCTAACTTTATTAAGTAATAAATTTCCTTAAAACATAAATGCAAAACTTGAAATCATACTTATTGGGTGCCTACTCCTCTTTGGCCTTTGATGTCTCCTCACCTATTGACTATGATTCTAATGCATGATAATGTGGTAGATTCTTCTCTACAACCTCAAATAAATTCACTCAAATAACAATTTAGCTCTCAATCACAAAGAAAATAAATTTTCATACACTATTTTAAAACTCCCCCTACCCCTATATATAATGTACCCCATTATTCAAATATTTTCCCCTACATCCCAGTATTTTCATAATTTACATATAATTTTCTCCAAAATTCAAACCAACAATGACTCAATGTGCTAAAATATTTATCATTTCTTGCAATTATCAATGGTTTAAAATTTTAATAAAACATTGGAAAATTTTTATTTTTCATTTTTTGACCCAGAACTTACCATTGTTAGGATATATTGTTCCCATAATCACTCATATGACCCTTGAGTCCTGAGCACCATCCAAATGTGTTTTTAATAAATGGTAAATATTATTTTTCTGATATACTCTAGTTTTTCAAAAAGTAGGGGCAAATCCCTTACATTTTTTCATCTTGAATGTATGGTATCAATTTTTAATACTTCTATTTATTGACAATATTCACTATGATGAATTTATCATCTTCCTTCATTAATTTCAAGTGTTCCTCTATTGTCATACATGAACACTCGAGGGGGCATCTCTTGATCATTTTCATTTCTATGGGAATTTTTTTTCTCCATAATCATCAATGCTCTAGTGTACTATTATTTGAAATGGTATTGCTTCACAACACCATTTCAAAGAGGGGTAAATGTAAACGTCTAAATTTCATGATTTAATGTTAAAATTCACTTTGACACTCTAACCCTTCTCCTTCCACAATTTTAATTCAGATTAACATCACTACCCTCCAAAATTTTAATAATTGAGTAATTCTTAAATTTATCAATATGCATATCTTTTTTCTCCAAAATTAATTAATAATCTAGATTTTCCACCTCACTTAGACATCTTCCACATTTATCTCAAGCATGTGTTGTCTCAACCAACTACCCTCCTCAAATTACTCAACCATCTTGTGATTCACCTTAGAAAATTTTAACTTTTTTGACCCACTATTAATGACTCACTCACCTACTTCTCTTTCCTATAAACCTCTGGAACTGGTCATTATCCTCATAAATAAAGACTAATATTCCACTATTGGTTATTTAAATAATTAAAAATATTAAAATAACCCTCCATATTTTGATCAACCTCTTGTATCCCTATAAATTGACATGTAACCCATCACTTTGATCATTTTCAATTATGATAACAAAGTGTTATAAAAATTTCAAGAAAATCTACGTGAATCTTGAATGCAATCAGAAATACATCATGTATATAAATCAATCCTAACTCAGAGAAGATAGATTACACCATACACTTCTGATTGGGGACACATTTATTAAGTGAGAACATGACCAATATGGGGATCTAATAGACCTAATTAGGGGATATATTATCATAATACATGGTGCTAGGGAGGGTTCTAAAGCCTCCAATCAAGCATAATCATGCAATAACCCTAAGGGGGTCCTATTTTTTGATATCTCACTAACTAATAAAAATTAAATCAAATCTAATATAGTGCTCACCAAAACTTTTGGCAAAAAGTGGGGGCTATAAATAATAAAGTAAAAATGCATAGAATACATATACTCACAACAATGTATACAAAATCCTAATTCATGAAAGAGAAGTGCAAATGCATATCTATCTACTCTTACAAAGAAGGATCAAAGTTAGGAATACTTACCTTTGAATACAAAACCATTGATCCTCAATCTCTCCTTTGGCCAAGGTGCTTCACAATAGGTTATTGTGGTATGTAAGGATGACTATGATAAATCAACTATAGGATACATAACCTATCAATATATCCAAGTTACTTCTCCATAAGACAAGATCTGTATCTCCAAAGAAATTATGGAACCCTAAGCTTGCTCTTCAAGTATAATGGTCAATAAGCAAATGCACAATAGATTTTCTTTTCTTCTCTAAATAATATAAAAATTAACTTGTATATTTAGGTATATTTGAACCTAAACCCTTCCAAAAATCATAGCTGACAAGGTCGACCCATTCAACCTAACATAATTTTGGACAATTATTCACTAGGTCATGAGCTAGGTTGGTTGAAGGCCAAATTAGTTCCTAAGTGAATATCACTCAAAACTGTACAGGGTTGATCAAGTACAACCAACTAAACAAAGGGGATTAAGGTGAGGAATAAGAGGATAAAATGTAGAAAATGATTTGAAAGGGTATAATAGATAATAATAACCTTAGGGATAATGTTTATATGAGACAAGTGTGTAGATAACAAGTGGAAAAAGGGATAACAATCTTGAAAATCACTAATGCTGTACCCACCCCTTTCCTGGTGTACCCCTTAAGGCATGCACTCAAAGAGATTGAGACTTGATGGGTTCCTACAAGATAAAAACTACCATTAATTGATAACAGTTTGAAAATATTATGTGTGTACATATACTCCACTCAAAACTCATCACGTGTCACGTGAGTACAACATGAGATGGTGCTTTGGGAAATAGAACATGATAACACATAATGTTGATGCTAAGTAAAATATAGTAAGCAATAAATAAGATAAATTAAATGACATAATTGCAAAACACATATCTTTACTTAAATTAGTATTGTAGATAAATGAGTAGATTAAAATAAAAGTGAAGGCATCTAATGTGAATAACATTAGGCAAACCTATAGAAGTTAATAAAAAAATGGACAAAAATCATTTTGTTTTAAGATATGCATATAATAGTAGAAAATATTCTCTAAATCATCATGATTTAGAATATTTTATGGTTCTAAAAATGGAGCAGTAGAAAAAAAGATAAAGGCAAAACAAGGAATCTAATGGAAAAGATTTGAAAGATTTTAGATTTTTGAATAGTAAGTTTAAATAAGGTCAAAGGGAAGTCATTTGGTATTTTTGACTTGTGAAGGAGAGAAAAAGAGATTAGAGAGAAAAAGTGAGTGAATATGGCAAGGGGATGATAGAATAGATGAGAGAGACCCCCAACGACAGTAGTAGGTGCACTACAGGTAGGCAACTGAGAATCTCAAGCTAGTTTTTGAATATTTTAATGATTTTAAGTGTATTATATAAATTTGTAATTTACCACATTTCTAGGTATAGGAATGAACCCAAAATAGATTCTAAGGGTAGGAAAAACCATTTAGGGAAATGGGTTTGATGGGTTTAGGGAAATAACTATCAGAAGACATTTATTTCATAAAATGTAAGGGGTTAATTGGTAAAAACAACTAGATCAACCCAATTGAACTAGTAGGCTAAAAATTGGTAAAATCCATATTACCAACCTAGTAGGTATGTGACAACATAGTTTGTTTTCTAGACTGTCAACCTATTACATTATTTTTGACCTACTATAAAAAGTCACTATGACAACTTAGCACTAAGAAGGGAAAGATATAGGGGTTGACTTAGTTTGTGAAGTCAATCAAGTTAAAATAGAGAAATTTTGGTCAAACTAGAATTTGATCAAGGGTCCAAAATAGTATAAAAATGCATGCAAAAGGCCAAAAGAGTGCAAAAATGGCCCAAAATGACTGACTAAGGGTTATAAGGGTCAAGTGGGCTAAAAATAGGTTTATTTGATTAAAAATAAATAAATTAAACCAAATTATTCTTGTTTTGGTAAATTTTTTAAAAGAATGTATTTTGAATATAAATGAGATGAAGGATCTAATACATCTTTTGTTGTTTCCTAGTTATAGGGGTATCTGAGGTTCTGGTGCTTGGTGGATGCATCATGGCTTCTAGACTTATTAGATTGCTTTTTTATTGAGGATAGTGTTAGATTGATCTCATTATGCTAAAGAGGTATAATAGACATGTGTAGGATTCCTTTGAGTTTAGATTTATTAGTCATGTTCCTAGTATCTTAGGAATGATTGACTAACATATTAAGATGGGAGGTGGAAGGGGATACTATAGAGGTGGGTATCACCTTGGAGGACATGCATGCCATCCTAGGACTACCCATATAGCAGGTACACCTATGGTCATAAGAGTACTAGATAGTGATGAGGAAAAGAGAGACCTATCCATATGAGTGATAGGATCAGAGATGATACACCCTAGATTGAGAGTGAGCATGTTTGATGTAAATATGTCACATATTTTAGATATACATAAGCCTCTGATAATACTTGTGATAGCACAAGTGCTATACCATAAGTCAAATGGCAAGGTACCACTATTTGTGATAGCTTGGAGCCAAATGATATTAGAGCAAAGGGTGTTATATGACTTGGGATCTTTCATCTAGGTACAACTCATACATGACACATATGGAGCACTATCTAAAGGGAATAAGTCTATATGATTGATTATATTGTTGATAGTATGGATATACGAGAGGTTTACCATATAACAGCCAGTTGGGTTTCCCCATGTAGTCGATAATAGGTTACCTTAGGTTCAGAGATGGAGATAGGATCAAGTAGCATAGGTCATGCCCTAGATTCCAGCACTATGGATAGTGAGATGAGTGGATACTATCTAGTATAAATATGGGCACATCACTATGATATAGCCTAGTTGGGAGATAGTTGGTACCAAATTTGGCATGATCAGAGGTGATAGGGAACTATACCTAATGGATAGAGATACATTTGGTGACACACGTACCAAGGTAAATGGGATTGTCTCAACTATTAAAACTAATATTAGTGACCAAATTTTAGGCCTAACATGTGAGAGATACATGGGGGAAAGGAGGACTAGGGCCAACAATTGCTAGGCTGATGCTTAGGCCATGATGTGAGAGACTATGGATAGGTCAGGCATGATGGGTAAAATAGGAGGAAATGTATGTAAAGGTAGGAGTACTAGAGGTACCACTAAAAAATATATAGTAGGATGACTAATGACCACTATGAAAATGGTATCAATAGAGGCAATAAGAGCATGAGAGAGTAAAGGCATTAAACATCTTAGATGACACATTAGATAGGCTAGGTCAAAGATGGGCTATAGAGAGACCACTTAGGCATAGCCTAAGATGGGTATGAATGGTGAATCTATGATTTATTTTTAGGCAATGACCTTTATATGAGGTCTTTTGAGGATGAAATGATGGGGAGACCATGCTTGATGGGCACACAAATGGTGAGATAGTAGTGGATGACACATAGATAGGTGATAAAAGATGGTTGAATTTTTCTTAAGTTTACTTGAGATAGACTAAAAATACATATATTTTGAGATATATTAGTGATTTAATATCTATCTATTTTGGTTTTTGTAGGTGTGGTAGAGGATGAGAAAAAAAAATGGGGGTCCTTAATGAGGGGAACACTCCATGATATCCTAGACGAGTTGTTGACATTGTACTACCTCACTACACTTGAAGATCCTAGGGTACGATCTACCCCAACTCAAGTCAGCTAGTTTAGATTAGTTGGAGAGGTTATGAGATAGTTACAAGTGCACAAAGAGGGGATTCATCCAACAACAAAGGTGAGTGTAGGAGATTTATGAGCATAGAAGGCCCTGGTTGAGGAGAGAGCTATGCATATAGCTACCATGACACACATGGTATACATACAAGTCCAAAAAAGAGCAACACATGTAGAGAACATGTCTTATATGACACAAGTATAGGAATAGGTGGCTCATCCATAGGGGTATGTATTAAGACTAAGATCTTAGATAGCCTCTTTACAATGTTATATTTGAGGATTTAGACTACATCTATGAATAACATAGCTAGGCCATGATATGGGTAGGATGGGGTCCAACCATAGACCTATAACTCTGTATATGGTTAAATTTTTGTATAAAAACTCATGATATATATAGATGGATCTTTTGGTATTTAGATGTTTATTTTGTGTTTTCATTATGGTTGGGGTTGTTCATGCTTGGATATATTTATTTTTAGCACATGTATTTAGCTATTTATTGTATATGCTATGGGAAATATATGAGTTGTGGTTTCTTTTCTAGCATTATGTAGAACACATGCATGGTTAAAAAGAAACATGGAAAAAGGACTTGGTAAAATATAATCAATAAAAAATTTACTACATACTATTTCATAATGGGAAATGTGTAATAACAATAAAATGACTTAAGTATAAAGAACCAAAAGGGTGGTAAAACAAGATGGTAAAAAGTTTGTTTTTAAATTAAAAATTAACACTAAATTAAAACAAGTAAAATCACACTAAATCACATTGGGAAGTATGAAAGTAATGTAATAAAGTGGAAAGCACGTGAAAGGAGAAATGGTATAAAAACAAAATAAATTAATTCAATCAATCATACTAAATCACATTGGGAATTATAAGAGAAGAACAAAAATTGGAAGAATTTGATCTTAAATTTATCACACTAATTCAAGCTGGGAAGTATGAAAAGTTTAAGAAATGGTTGGATTCTTACATGTAATTGAGAAATAAGAAAATAAAAGTGAAATAATAATGAATTAAGCATAAAACATACTAAATCAAGCTAGGAAACATGCCAATGATGTGTAACTTCATAATCAATCACATCTTATCTCATATTTGACAAATGTAATTTTGATTGTGACTTGGATTATTAGAACATTTTGTGAGGAAGGCTAGGTCCTATCCATGGTCTTACACTATTTCACAAAGAGAACACCATTAAGGTGGAATAAATGTGAAAATTTAGTAACAAAGGATGTTGGTAATAGGAATGTGAAATTATGGTAATTTTTGAGGAAGGCCAGGTCCTATCCATGGTATTACAATGCAACTCACAAATGGAATACAAAGGGGAGTGATCAGTGAATAAAAAAAATATTTCTCAAGAGTAAATGTGAGAAAAATAGTAAGTGAAAAAGGGAATGTGAAAACCATAACTTAGACATCTTATGAGAAGACCTTAGGAGACAAGAGGAGTACTTAAGGACATGAGAAGACACTAAGTGACTAGTGACCATCAATGTACAAAGGAGACCTATTCACTATAGACACAAAGATTTGTAGGAAATTAAGTGTGCTACTAATATTAAATCATGAAGGAAGATTTATATAATTAAATTAAAATGGACCTACCTTCCCATAACGTGTTTCCCATTCCTCAGGACCCCTAACAAAGCCATCGATATATTATTAAGATGAAACACTTACATGAGAAAGTAGGTAGAACTAAAATATTTTTTTAATTCTCCTTTTCTAATATACTAGACTATCATGCCCTAATGGACCTTGACTCTTTTATGAGGCCAACTGTGGAGTTTGAGCTTTGACTAGAAGAAGGAGGTGTGTTTTGAATCATGTCTTTTAATGTGATTTATGTTTTAAGAATTTTGAATGTTTTTGCCTTTTTCGATCATTGAATTTTATTGAATGATTTGGATTTTGAATGTTTTTAAGTATTTTTAATATTCCTCCTTCATATGGACTTGGAATGACCAATCATGAGAGATATAGTGACACACATGAATGAGTTGGAGGATTACGCTAAAGGAAGTTAAGTGACCAAAGAAAAGAATGACTAGAACACCTAGGCTTAATAATTAACCAAGATGTTAGCTCAAGTATCAACCATGTATAAAATTAGTTTGAGAAAGGTAATATAGGTAAAAAAGGAGATTCAAATTTGACCTATAATAGGAGAGTATAATGAGATAAATTATTTACTAACTGATCACATGGTATAGAAAGAATGACTAAATGGAATAAGGTTTGTATAACTGAGTCATAATGATAATTATCTATGTTTATAGAGATAAGAAAGAAAATAATCATGAAAAAATAATAAGGGAGTTCTTAAGAAAGAAACTCAAGAAGAAAAAGAAGACAATGATAAATAAGATATCCATAAGCAAACACTGACATAATAAGCAATATAAAGTGAAAAATCAAAGTCACCATGTAATATAAATAATAATTTAACACAATGTCAAATTTTATAACAAATAGATAAAGATAAGATTAGAGAACACATCCAATCAAAATGAAAATGTAAATAAAACCATGCATGTTTCATAAATACTGATAGATTTTCCCACACACATTATCTAGAACATCTTATAGATCTTAATGAAATTGGAAGAGAATGATTGCTAATGCCAGATCTATCTTCAGTAAAAAATGGGAAAATACTTCTCATCTAATCTCCTCAATAGACAAGGTAATGATGCTATATGGATCATGTTGAGAAGGGTTATTAGGTAAGGGATGTTCAGAAGAATGCATAGGATTGGAATATATGGTAGATTCAAGAATCACCAGTGGGGAAGGATCCATAGGTGAGGGACTAATAGGTAGATAAGGATCCATAAGTGAGGGAAGGTCCATGGGTGAATGATTTATGGGTGGAGAAATAGGAGGTGAAGAAGGGACCACAAAAGGGGATGGAACCATAGGAGGTAGAACCATGGGAGAAGAAGGGGAGCCTTCTTGAGAGAATGACCTATGGGAGGAATGGTAGAAGAGTTGGGAATTATTATAAGGTGATATTTAAGGTGTTGTAAAAGGATGTGGTAATGACCAGTGTGATGGGTACCACATTAGTGCCAAAGATAATACACCTCTCCATACTTATGCATATACTTAGGTACTACCTTCAGGGGAGGCATGACTTTATCTAAATATTGAGAGGTATAAGGATGAAAAATATAAATATAATATCATAAATTATGATAATGTATGAAATAATGGTTGTATATGATGTGGAATTAACATATACACCTATGAGTAGTCTTAGTAAAAGTACTCATAAGAAGAAATGTAACAGGAGATGAAGAATCTTGGGAAGGATTAGTGGCCCACTTGGTGGGAAATGGATACATCTA
The DNA here is from genome assembly GCA_037957365.1 of Torreya grandis. NCBI lineage: Eukaryota > Viridiplantae > Streptophyta > Pinopsida > Cupressales > Taxaceae > Torreya > Torreya grandis. The sequence goes on from JARHVA010002023.1 coordinate 2,740,171, forward strand.
AGGTAAAGGAAGAAAAACATCACCAAAATAAGGTGATGGTGGGGAAGGAATCGGGGTGGGATCAATGGAAGTAGCAATGGGATCAAAAATAAGGAGAGGCTTAGCTAAATCATGAGTAAGAATGGGCTCAACTATAGCAAGAGTATAAATGGGATCAATTATAGTAAGATACATCAAGGGAGTGGTAGGGTATATATAAGGCCAAAGAAGGGTCACACACATCTTTTATTTAAACAAGCTATAGTGGTTAGGGTACCTAGAAAATTGATAAGGCCCAACCATAGCATGATCCATGAGCATACTCCTATGAGGTTCTTCAAAAACTAAAGGTGTTTTCACCATCTCTACCCTATGATAAAGAGGAAAAATAATAAAATTAAGAACTATAAATGGTGGAATATAGTAAGATACATAAAAATATTGAAGTAAAGAAGAATGATAATGGATAATCCAACATCATGGGCCTGAACAAGACCACCGAATAATGGATTATCGAAGGAATAACCATCATCATAGTCAGGTGTGTGAATATCAATGATGCACGTAGGGATACATTTATCATCTAATGAAGTTTGATGAATAGAATGCAAATTCTTAGTCAAGAAAACATGAATGCTATCACAAGAAGGTTTGTGATAACAAGGTTACAAATAAGCAAGAAGCTGAGAGATGAGACGAGGTGAGAGATTATAAGTTTTAATCTTTAGATTTATCTCATTAGGATCATCATAATCATAATATAATAGGTTATGAGGAATATTTTCAATGATTTTGGGATGACCATTTTAACCTTGAGTGGAATTGATGGGAAAGTTGAATCGTTAAGATTCACAGAATGGAACATTGGGCAAAGGTTCAAGAGTAGAAATCTTGAAGACACCACAATATTGAAATTATTATAAATTAAAAGGGTTAGTGTCACCCTAAATCCTATATATGTATCCTTTATAAGGGAATTTAATTCATTGGTAGGTGAAAAAATAAACAACTCTCATACAGTGAGTCAACAACCTAGCAAACAAGATGTTATAAGATAGAGGAAAGTTAAATATCATCACCTTTAGACAAATGGTGATAGGTGGGATGGTAATGGGAAGAGACACACAACCTAAAGGATGAATTTTACTTAGATCATATTCCTTGACATGTGTTACATGTGGAATTGAGATTATATTCAAAATATCTAAGGGTTTTGATAAAATAAAAAGAGGAAACATAGGTGTTGGAACCCTCATCAATCAAGGCATACTTGACTTAGATATCACCAATTTTATAAAAGTGAATAATGATCTCATTAGGAATCATAGAAATGATGGGAAATTTTAAGAAAAGAGAAGTGTCCAATTTTTTGTCAACATAGATGGACATCTCTTTACATTATTTTAATATGTTATCTTCAAATCTAGATAAGGTTTCCTCACATCCTAATAGAAGAGGATTATGGATGTTCATTTTGAAATAGAATTATATAACATGGTTTAAATTATGTGAAGAGGTCCCAATAAGCTCAAGGAATGGAATTTAAGATGTGAGATTAGTGAGTTTCATGATGGTATCCCACTCATCACAACCCATAAGAAGATTGTTAAAAATAGGTGGATAGTGTTGAAGGAGGTCCTCAAAAGGAGGAACTAAAGTACATTGCAATTTGTGTTGATAAGAAGGATAACATTTAGAACAATTTTATAAATTATTTTATGAAGATGAATTAGTTGGTTTAGGTTGGTTTTGAGGATTGGTAGAAAAAGTGTTGATAGAAGCTTGATTATCAATAGTGTTAGGTAGACAAGATGGAAGGATGGTGGAAATAGAATGGGAAGTGTTATCCAAAGGAATATTTGTAATTTTATCATCAATATTTATAATTATATCTTTACCTAACTTATTTAAGTGAGTTAGATAATAATCCTAGATAGCACAAAATGTGTGATATAATGGAGGGGTGTAGATAGGTTGAGTGTCAATGAAAGTAACCACCCTTCGAATATTAGTCATACTAACCACATTATCTTTAGGAGTTGGGTCAAAAATACTTTATAAATTATTGATGGAAGGGGTGGACTTATCTTGGTTAGGTTGGTGATTAGGAAAAGGGTTTTTGTAGATAGCCAAATGAGCATTAGCCTCATTCAAGGCTTGAGATTTAGTATCTATTTTATGAGCCTTAAAGCAAATGTAATAGGATTTTTGATGCTTATAAATGATATAATCATGATAAAAATTAGGACCAATAAGAAAAAACATAGCTTAATTATGAAGCCATCTATAGGTCTCATGAGAATGATCCCAACTAGCATGAAACTAATAAAACTTGTTAGGATCATACTAGGATTTCATAAGATGAGTAAGATCAAGTTATTATGGTAGAGGTCTAAGTATAAATTTTTTTAATTAAACTAAGGATAAGGGTTTTTGAAAATTGATTAGGTTGATGATTAGGAAGAACATACTAAACACATTATCTTTAGGAGTTGGGTCAAAAAGATTTTCTACATTATTAGTGGAAGGGGTGGGCTTGTCTTGAGTGTATTGAGTAGGTTGATGATTAGGAAGAGCATATTTTTAGATGGCCAAGTGAGCATTGGCTTGATTTAAGCCTTGAGATTTAGTATGTGATTCGTGAGCCCTAAAATCAATGCCATAGGCTTATTGATTCTGTTGAATGATATAGTCATGATCAAAATTAGGACCAATAAGAAAATCCATAGATAAATTATGAAGCTACTTAAATGTCTCATAAGAATGACCCCAACTATCATGAAACCAACAAAACTTATTAAGATCATACTGAGATTTCATAGGATGAGTGGGATCAAGTTCTCATGGTAGAGGCCTAGGTAGACATTTAAGAAATTTAGCTAAGGATAATGGTTTATGAACATTGATAATAGTTGGTGAACATAAATGAGGATTGGTGTATTTTTGAGAAGAGGGAGTTGGTTCCGAAGATTGGTTAAGAATGACATCTTGAATAGATTGAATGGTGTCATAAGAGTTTGTGACACCATCATTGATATCATTATGATTTTTATTCTTAAGTAAGATAATTGGACCCATAGAAGGTTAGGGTGTCTTGAATTTATGCATAAGGAAATCTTGAAATTTTTATTAGTCAATGGCATAATCCAAGTTACATGGACAGAGAGTACATACCTGATATTGTAACTTTAGAAAAAGAGCATTGGTAAAGAGATAGAAAAGATTATCATCAGCCATGTTACTTTCAAATTTATTGGAAAATGTTTTCCACATTTTAAATTTGTTTACAATATATAAAGTGGGCCAAAGTATTATTGGGAAGATCACTACTTTGGAACTCTTAAACTAGAGCATTTACTAAATCTTCCAAACTAGAAATAGAATGAGTTTTAAGTTAGTTTTACCAATCTAAAGAATCACTCATGAGGGTTTTGGCTAGGAACTTGGTAGTGGAAAAGGTGTTCAATTTGATCCAATCCTTATTAATATTTGCAAATGTTTTTAGATGAAGGGTAGAATCAGTTGACCCATTATGAGAAATGGTAGGGGTGATACCTCATGTATCAATATTATCAATTTGAGTGGTAAGAGGCTCATTTTGAAGATTCTTAATGGTTTTATTAACAAAAGGAGGTTGAGGGATGATATTTCCTTGGGAATCTTGAAGAGGAGGTGGGGGAACATTTTGATTATGCATGCCTCAAGATGTTGGTTGAGGATGAGTTTGAAGATGGAGAAGGTGATTTTGAATTCTCATCGTTTGACTTGTATTATGAGATTGAAAATTATTAATTTGATTAAGTGTTTGTAATAAGATTTGGTGGGTTTGATTGGAATTATTAGCATTATTTAAATCATTAGATTTGGTATTAGTGGTTTCGGTACCACTATTAGTGTTGGTAGGATATTGAGAGGAAATGTTAGAATGTGAGGCACTAGTGGTAAAATTTTCTTATGTGTCAAAAAATGGACTAGTGAAACGATGAGAAGAAGAAGCACTAAAATAATGATTACCTTGGGTATCAAATAAAACACTAGTGGAAGGATTGACAATAGTGGGTCTTAAGAGAGGCCCACTAGATGTAGAACCTTCCATGTTAGTAGAGATACTAGGAATGGAGGTATAGTAAGTTAAATAAGAAGAGGTCATGGTATGGTAAGGGGTCATAATCTAAGGAAGAGGTTGAGAATAAAATATAGTAGTACCTATAAATCCATTTAAGAATGTGGGAGAAGATGAATGAGGACCTTGGATTAACCAATAACCATGAGATAGTAAATGTTAGAATAATCCTTTCCTTGATGTTGAGGAAATTTAGAGATAAAAAAGAGAATTTCATGGGTATAATATAATTTAGGTTGATCTTCTAGTGAGAAGAGAGGATTACGCTATGAAGATGAATGAGTAGGGGTCCCATAGTTCATTGTGGAAGTGGATATATGAACATTACTCTCATCTAGGAGAGGATCCCTAATCTGATTATGGGAGACCCTATGAGGGTTCATAAGACATCATGTATATTGAATAGAACTCAGTGTTATCTTCAAACATAAAGTTCATGATTGAGGAGAAATCCTAAAGAGGGCAAGAAAGATGGAAAGAAGGAGATAAGAAGTGACTGAAATAATATTGAGTTGATTGGGTCAACATAGTATAAAAAAATAAGGCCTAAAAACTATACAAATTAATTGGGTCAACCTAGTAAAATAAATAGAGGCTAAAAAAATGTACAGGGTCAACTTGGTTTACCTAGTATATTAGGCAAGGAGAAATAGACAGCATATAAGAGATTGTGTCAAAAAAATGACTGTGTTTAATCAATGAGGTTGATATGATTGAGGCACATAGGACAAAACCTTGCACCAACATTCACCAGTGCAAGTTTTTGTAATATAACATACAATTGAGCAAAGAGTAAGCAATCAACTAGGCAAGTAAAAGCTAACTAAATGGTCAATTTGAATGTTGTTAGATTATTAGAATATATTTTTATATGTGATATGAAGGTGGCTATAAGAAAGGAACTAAAAAGTAATCTAATAATGATTTCAAGACATTTAGGCTAAAAGGGATCTATATCTGCAATGGTTTTGGCTTGGTATTGGGGCCTACCCCCTCAATTCACATGCTATACTGATAAGGGTGTCAGGTGCTTAGCCAAACTATACTATTAACCACATGTTTTTACTTTGATAAAAAACCAAGTGAGCTTCCCCCTTGGTGATGAAATCCAAGTAGGACTTGGGTAGAAAATTATTAAAATGCAGTTTAATATTTTGTGATTTAGTAGTGTGTGAATAAAAGACAAAATAGTGAAACTAAATAGTATATTGAAAACCACCCAATTAGACTGTGTGATCTATTCTAATCATGTAATCAATATTAAATGAAAGTGTGAGATAATTACTAGCATAAAAGGGTTAATTTCATCTTTGAAACATAATACAGTGTTGATGTAATTGATAGTGTATGCAGAGAATACAAAAAAGGGTCAATAGTGTCACCTCTGTACTATGAAAGCAAAGGTCTAAAAATACACTACATTAACAGGGTCAACCTAGCTTTCTAGATAGAGTAAAAAATAGAGAACTACATCGATAGGGTTAACCTAGTTGACTGTATAGGGATAGTTTTAAAGACTGCAAACTATATAAAATAGGACTATAAAGAAAGAGAGAGATAAAAAGGAACCTTGGTGGGTTAGAGGATGTAGAGAAGTGAGATTGTCATTGAAGAACCATGATTGATACTTGAAAATTCTAGTAACTATGTCAACTATTTTGACCTAGCTTTATAGAAACATGTTGATAGCTTGAAAATGTACAAGGTTGACAGGGTTGACCTAGTATGTTAAACTACATTCTTAAAAGTGTAGAGGGTTTATTGGGTTGATCTAGTATGTTGAACTAGATGTCTAAAAGCTTGAAAACTAGTATTGTGTGACTTCATCAACCTAGTAGCCTATACCTAATGATAACCTATATAGACAAAACATAGTCATATTGATGTGATTATGTGTTAAACTATGCACAAAAGTTAGTACTGTATCGATACAATCGACCCAACATCACTAATATATAAAAAATAAAATGATAAAATAATGAAATAAGTAAATCAAAACTTACAAGGGTTAGGTTCATGTCAAGTTCACTAGAATGTATGAAATTATAAATGCATCATGTCTATAAATCAATCCTAACTTAGAGAAGATAGATCATACCATACACTTTCAATTAGGGACACATTTATTAATTTGGAATATGACCAATATGGGGATATATTAGACCCAATTAGGGGATCTCTTATCAAAATAAATGGTGCTAAGGAGGGTTCCAAAGACTCCAGTCAGACACAATCATGTAATAACCCTAAGGGGGTCCTATGTTTTTATATCTCACTAAACTAATAACAAGTAAAGTAAATATAATTTAGTGCTCACCAAAGATTGTGGCATAAAGTGGGGGTTATAAATAATAAAAATAAACATACATAGAAGATATATACTCATGCCAATGTATACTAAATCCTAATACATGGAAGATAAGTTTAAATTCATATATATCTACTCTTACAAAGGAGGAACAAATCTAGGAACACTTACCTTTGAAGATGAACCCACCGAGCCTCAATCTCTCCCTTGGCCAAGGTGATTTATAAGAGGTTATTATGATATGTAAGGATGACAAGGATAAATCATCCCTAGGATACACAACCTATAAATTCATCCAAAATACTTCTCCACAAGATAAGATCCATATCTCCAAAGAAAGTATGGAACCCTAAGCTTGATCTTCAAGTAGAATGGTCAATAAGTAGATGCACAATAACTCTTACTTCTTATCTTCTCTAAATAATGGCAAAATGAACTTGTATAAATAGGTGCATATGACCCTAAACCCTTCCAAAAATCTTTGCTAATAAGGTCAACCTAATCAACCTAAAATAATTTTAGATAATTATTCACTAGGTCATGAGTTTGGTCAGCCAAAGGCCAAACTAGTTCCTAAGTGAAAATCACCCAAAACTATATAGGGTTGACCAAGTTAACTTAGTACAGTCGACTAATAAAAGGGGATTAAGGTGAGGAATAAGATGATAAAATGTAGCAAATGAGTGTAAATGGTATAATAGAGAAGAACGAGCTTAGGGATAATGTTTTCAAAAGAGAAGTGTGTAGATAACAAGTGGAAAAATGGACAACAATCCTGTGAAGCACCAATGGTCTATCCATCCTTTTCTTGGTTCACCCCTTAGGATAGGCACTCAGAGAGATTAAAACTTGATGGGTTCCTATAAGATAAAAATTGTTAGTAATCGATAAAATTTTAAAAATATTATGTGTATATAAATCCAAGCCATCAAAATTCCATTTTCATTCTATAACATTGCCTAAGTCCCCTTTATATTCGAGAAGGATTGAGCAGCCACATTCAAGAAAAAATTCATTTTTAATCATAATAGAGAAGGTTCATGGTACTTGTATTTTGTAAGTGTGTGTAATTAGTTCCTTTTATTTATTTTTCTATATTGAGGATGAATTGAGTTTAGGATAGGTTCATTTATGTTTTTGTTCCTTGTCTTAGTTGCATTCTAGATTTCCCTTCACATAATAAGCAATACATCAATGGGTACAACTGATCAGTGATTCTATTCTAAATAGCTAATAGAGGTTAATACCAATTCTAAATTCTACATGACCTCTTATCTCATTTACGTTATTTTTAAGATAAGATTAAACAGTGGCTTAAATATAATAGGTGACATGAAAAATGCATACATACATACATACACACACACACACACACACACACACACACACACACACACACACACACACACACACACACACACACACACACACACACACACACACACATATCCTTAATTCACATTTAAGTAAAGTACACATCATCTTAATAGTAAATGATGTAATTTGACAATATGTGACTCAAATGTTTAAATCAAAATAATACAACTTGAGGATATTAGTATAAACTTCTATAAAAAAATTTAGATGGGGAGCCTAGTTGATACACTTCCCAAGTTTCACTTATCTAAGAATAATTGGGTGTGAGATTCCTCCATACATTCTTCTAGGGTATGTAGTTGATAAATGGGCCTTAATAGAATAGTAAGGTAGTTGATTGAGATACATAAGCTTTTATCTAATACTTACAAGTATAAAATAAATTTTACCATTTCTATTGGGTGGTACACTTGTGCCTCCTTGGCTAAAGAAAAATTAATTGATGAAGAAATAACTCGAGTCACCATTCAATCATTCAAAATCAGGCCTTCTTTTAATGTCAGAGGCCTAATTCAAAACATTCCTGGTTATACATAAAAAATGTGCATCACTTTGAAGACTTTTGGATGGATTGTGATGATGATAAACATGTGAGAATCCATTATTAATTGTAATTCACTTTGGAATAGGTAATTGCATTTGACATAATAGAAATAAATAAGAATATAGTAAATGACAAAGATGTGTTGGACCCCATTTATGAGAAAGAAGGAATTAAATCAAAACCTCTTTTGAAAGTGGATTAGAAAAAGAATAATATACTTAAATTATTAATAGGAACCAAGTTGTGATGAATAGGAATCTAAAATTATTGAAAATCAAAGGTACTAATGTTGATAAAGCAGGATTTTCTCCTCCCATGAAATAGATTGAATTGGGAAGTGTTCATAAACAACAAGAATAAGAAACAAGACTATATTAAAGAGTAGGGAAAAGTAAAGTATAAGAGGAAATTTAGGTATAATTAGAAGCTAAGGCCATCATAGAAGCTATTCTAATACAAAATCCAGTCAATCTAAAAATAAGAAGACTAGGTGAAAAATTATCTGGTACTCTTACTATTTCCATTTCAAAAGAACTTCCTCTTGATAATCTTACTCAATCCCAAACCTTGGTGACCAATAACACATAATAGCTATTAGATTTAGATAAATCCTTGATACTTTCATCTTTTACTCCCTTTGATCTTTATACTTCATTACCTTTGCCTCTTTCTCAAAATGTTGAATTGCCTCCTATATATTCTCCCAAAACTCAAATTGACACATTAGGAAAAGAGGAAGGTGAAGTTGTACTAGAAAATTCTCAAGCCTTGAAAAATATTATTTGTATTCTTAAGAATAAAAAGCAATCCAACACTACACTTGTGAAATAATATCCTAGTATATAAGTCCTTGATTGGTTGAATGAAATAGCCAAGAAAAGAAAGAAAATTGTTGAACTTGAAAAATTAATTTTGGTACTCTAAAAACTCTCTCTTCATGAAGAATAAATAAAACTAAAATTGTGTCAAGAATAATCATAGATGATAAGGGAGACATATATGTCTAGGTAGAAGTTCCACCTATAGACAAAGACATAAAGCATTTAGGGAATTCAACTATAGAAATAATGAAATAAAATGTTAAGGTAGAAATTAGCAGCTTGTTTCAAAATATGGATCAAGACAAAGTGACTAAATATCAAATCAACAAAAAATTTGATAAATTGACATCAATAATTATAGCGGTTGACAAATCCAATTCAATTTTTTGCTTCCTATATTTCACATACATCACCTAAATAGAGACACTCAATATTCTAAATTAAACTATACATGTAGGTAAGGAAACAAAAGGATGGGAAGAGAAATATACACAATAATGAGATACTTCAATTGATGTATCTATGACTATCTAATCTAAGATCCAAAAAAATTATGACAAGGAAACTAAAGCTGAAGAAATGTATGTAGAATAAATATCAAAGTCGAAATAGATGCCTTAAAAATTAGAAAATTTCTCAGATATAGATCTAAATGATCTCATTAAAGGAGTTTTAAAAGTAGAAATTATTTTAGAATTCATTGAGTTTTTATGAGATACAAAATTTATAATCTACATAGTTGAATAAAGTATAAAGAAATTTAATGAATCAAAGTCAATAAGGGGTGATGCCACTCTAGAGATTTTAAGAAAAATTGGGAGATTGAATTGTGCATTTAAGGATGATAATGAGGAAGTAATCCCTAAGGAAGTTATTATTGAATAATTCAAGAGAAACATTGATAAAATACTAACTCCAAAATCAATATTGAACTATGAGTCCATTCTTCATTTGATCAAGTATCAGAATAACTTGGATAATCTTGATACACTTTTGAAAGGTTTTAATGAATATCATAACAAATGATAGATCTAAATTTTGAATTTGAAATTGCCTTCATACACTCAAATGGACTAGATGAAGACAAAGTCAAAGAAGTTATGATAAAATTTGATGAATGCAAAAGAAGAAATAGATGTCAAAGAAAGAGAAGATTCAAATCATCCTTAGTGAAGATGATAAATAATAGTCCTACATCAGATATTGGTTTTTCTACATAAACTTGTATGTCTTAAACCATTCTCTCAATTTTGGATTATGCCTTTTATATTAACAAGTCTACACATTTTATTCTATGAAAATGTCGTAGGTCAGTTTTGAAAGTTTCAAACCCTGCAAAAACACTAATGTACTTTCGCAAGTTGTGCAAATTACTTAATGTGTTTTTGTAATATTTAAGTTGTGTAGTCTTGATAAAGTATTTTTACAAGTCCCCTGAGATGAAAAAAATGTGTTTACATAGTGTAACCACCCATTTCCACCTATAAATATAAGTTTGAAACTCATTATAAAGGAATTTTGACACAAATAGTTTTTAGCATACTTTTGAAAGGTGAGATTGTATTTTCAACTCCATAAAGATCAATATAGAGAGTTTTTTAAAATTATTTGTTCAATATTTCTTTAGTGAATTATTTATGTGTATACTATATAAATGTATTCAAATATTTTCTTTCAAAATGTTATTGAAATTATTAGAAACTATTCAAAACATATAAATTCTATTTTAGAGTTTCTTTTTTGAACCTACATCTTTTATTTCTATCTTAGTGAATTATTGGTAGCATAAAAGTAATATTTTTATTAGTTTTATTAGGATATACAAAATATTCATTTGTTATTATTATCAATGATAAGTGATTATTTTGGTGTATCTTGTGTGTTCTTATGAACATGTAAATATCTATCCTACCCATTAAATGATAAAGATTACCTTTTGTGCAAATTATCCTTCCTCTTTACATTAATAGTAAGTTTCAAAGTTTAGCTTGCTAGATTTTTCAACTCTCTTCATATATATTTTCATCTCTTATATTTTTTTCCATATTCATTTCCTTAGCCTTTTCATACTTTATAGTAAAAAACACAACCTAATAATTAACACCAATTTGACTATAAATATTTTTGTTTTCAACTCCTTTTTTTTGTTTTCAATAAATTTAGCTCCACCTACTAATAAGATATGGATTTTATCATATGACTATTAATGTAATACCTTTATTTGTCCTATAAACACATTTTCATACCAATATGTTCTCAAGTACTAGTTATAGGATCTAGATCACTCAGTTAACAAAGAAGACCTTGATTCTTATACAATCAAAACATTCCAAGAAGGTGTCTGAATGGGCATGCTCCTTATCAACAACCTATATAGGGTGATTGACATAATACACATGAAATAAATTTGGGTTCTAATTCTAAGTGTCATATTAAAGGGAGACGAAGTCTTAGATTTACATAGTCTCATCATGTTCAACCTCACCAATAAAGTGAATGGGGTTCACATAGATGATAATTTTCACAAGATTCATATGTGGTATATGACATCTATACCACCTTGGACTTTAGGTTCTATAATTTTACTCAATGCATACCAATGGGATACATCATACATGTAGTTTTTTACAACTCTACATCAACCAATTCTAGAGTAATATTTTGGACATATGTGTGTTGGGAGAAGAAAATGGATAAGTAAAGATGTGTAGGATATTCTTTAGATATTCATGCATTATGTTATTAGCTATATATATTTTGTCCTATCCTAAAATATTATAAAAGGATAAGAATATGAACATACTCATGTTTTGGCACCATAGTATGAGAATAATGTTAATAATTAGGGATTACAAATGACTATATATATGTATGTTTGTATGAAGAAGATGATGAACTTTTCTTGAGATCGATATAGACTATGTGGTTACAATTACCTATTGTATTTATTATGTTTGTTCCTTGCATGTGTTTCTATGTTAATGTTAGTCTTAATTCCATATAATTTACTCTAAATGATATATGCACATTCATGAAGTACTGGTTAATCTCAATTCCTTCCTATTGCATGATAATTCATATCTATCATGCTTCTATTAAATATGAATTATCTACAATATCTTTCACACTTAAGAAAACTTATGTATCCTTATCCTTAGCATGTTATATTGTATCATGAACCTCTACTTATAATGGTGTGGTGAGCATGAAGCACTCCCTCTGGAGGAAACTATGCTAATATGGCTACCGAGACAATGAGACATTGAAACATGGTTAGACCAAAAAGTATGGAATTTCACAAAAGATGAATATAAAAGGACTGGTCTTACCACAAGTGAAATAATTCAAGAGCATAATTATGGATAAATATATGATATTTTCTTATGAAAACTACTAGAACTATTAACTAACTAGTTTGACAAGATTGGAATACTATTATTTTAATCCCAGAATGAAAAAAATAATTACTTGGACCAAAGAGAAGATAGACCAGTTATTAAAATTGGAAACTAACTAGATGAGAGTGATAGATTATTAGACCACCACCACCATAGATGGATACATAACCAAATTTATATTGCAAGGGTATATAACATTTGAAGTTATGTAAGACCATTTTGTTTGAGGAATTAGTGGAAATGTATTGCAGTGACTACCTCTCTTGATAAAGATGTTGGTTATGGAGATGGCCATGGTGCCTACTCCAACCAATATGGAGTAGTCACTTCAAGCATATGAGGGTGTTTTCAAATGATGGTGATTGATGGATACATGAATAAGTAAAGATTCAACCATAATATATAATGGAGGTGTACAAGAAGAAGAGTTAGAAGAAAATTTTAGATTTAGAATGGGAACCATGATAATAAAATAGATGGAATAACTAGACGAATAACTAGGTAGCTACGAGTAGAGATAAGAGTAACAATATATTAGATGATGAATGAGTATGAATATGTGATGAGAGATATGATGAATGAAATAAAAATAAAGAGGATGATGAATAATGGTAGATAGAATGACATGAAGATGAGATGTGCAAAAAAGATGAGAATAATTTAGAAGTAGATCAGATAGATGATAGAGGTAGTACACAACTATAGGAAAGGGTATTGTTCGAAGAAGAATTATGTAAAGAAATAGAATACTCTCATAGGTCAAACATAGGTTTAATCATAGAAAAATAACAAGACATGAAATAACCATTCACTAGAAGATCATATTTCCCCATATCCCAATATTTTATATTCTAGTAGAAGCTTTCAGCTAGGTAGACAAGAAGGTGATAATTGGAAAGGACCATTTTTATAACATGTAAATCATTGGGTTACTAAAATTCATACTAAATATATTAGGAATGATTTTAAGACCATAAAATTATTTTAATTTGAACAATAAAAATAAGGAAGCACAAGTAAACAAAGTATGCACAATAATTCTTCTAGTGCATAGAGAAGTACGTAAGTAGGTTCACTCAAAATGTAGTATCCTCTAACAAAAGTTGTGTAAAAGACTCCATCTATACAATTCAATATGATGACTAATCTAGAAGGATTCATAAACTTAACCCATTATGATGTGTCCATAGATCATGAATAATACTTGTTGACTTGAATGATGAAATAACAAGCTAAGGGCATTAATGATAAATTTGTCCAAAAGTGTGAATTAGTAGGGGCACTAAATGGTAGAGAACTATAGTTCATATAGGAAAAATACATTCGAAAATAAACCTTAAAAGAGGTTGAGGACTAGCTGCCCTAAGAATTCAAGATCAAAAAGTGCACTAGTTAGATTATACAAGACTTAAAGGAGATATGACAAAAGTATGGGGAATTGGTATGTAACTATGACCATAGATTCTCTGACACAATGAACAAGGTAGAGTTTGATCTAATAGATAAGGAAAAATCTGTGTGGTTCATCGAAGGTTTAAGCCTTAGAATAAAGTTTTCCACTATGTAAATTCAATATGCTACAAAAGTAGATGCCAGAGCTGTTACCCTATACATAGAATAATTTGAAGATTATGGAGAAGATCTTGTTGCCAATTCCAAGATTTAAAATACACTATAGGATTTCATGAAAAAAATGGAGCAATACCACAAGGCAAATAAGACTAAATTAGATTTATAGTGTACAAAGTTTGAAAAAGGACACCATAGAAATGATTATCCTAAGGTCAAGATTAAATTTTGTAAACTCTATCAAGTAGTTGGGTATTCCATTGTGTAATGACATTTTCTATAGTAATATATCAAGAACCCACATAATTTATATTACCATTTATGTAAATCACATAATCATGATGAAAATAATTGTCATGTTTTATATGAGCTTAAATAAGTCATCACTAAAAATGTGTTTTCCATCACTGCATAACAAATATCCTTGGTAAAACTAATGATCCCAAGGCCAAAGGTAGATAAAGGTTGTGTAACCTAGACTGGTCCACAATGGATTCTGAGTTCACCATAATATCAACCTCAAGGTTTAGTTGGATGGACCCCTTATTCACCAAGTTGGACACCTATGTCTCCTCAGTACCAATATGCAACACCCTAGAGCTCACCTATATCTCAACAACAATAACCAAGTTGGGCCTCACCAACTACACAATACTAATTTATAATTGGAGATAATAATTAGCAACACTATCATTGGAACACTATGCATCCACAAGGAGGATATCAAGGTTGATATCATTCTTATAAATGAGGAGCTTGAGGTGGATATAAGGGAGGATACTAGGGTGGTAGAGGTAATAACTATCAATGGCCTCCTCTATAATATTACTTGTGTGATGAATATAATTATGTTCAATTAAATTTCCCAATGATTATCATATTATGCATATTATATATTCTCTAACCAATATGACACCAAAGACTTTCCTATTCTAAATAAGCAAAGGAAGGATAAGGTTGTATACAATGTGAATATGGTGAGTACCCAACCTAAATAAAATACATTATTGAATGTTGTAACATGAAAATATCACATAAATAAAGGTTTTCCTCCAACAAAAAAGCCTTAGGATCAAGGGATTGTAAAATATAAATAGGATAAATATCCAGATACACCTACATAAAAGAGCCTCAATACAAAGTTACACAAGTGCTAAAAAATATTCAACATCAAAAGACTAATGATGATGATGTTATAACAATCAATACATAAATGCATGGCCAAATCATGTGCATTATGTATCAAAATGGTGTCATCACTACACTCATAGATCTCTTGAAACTATTTACACTACATAACGAAGATATCTCATAAAACATCACCAACTTACTGTATAACCTATTGGAATGTGCACAATGGGGCCAATAAAATACATTAAAATTGGTTTGGTATGTCAAGATGAATAAGCCCTAGGGTGTTGATGCATGAATTTATATTGAGTTTGTTGGTTATGAAATCCCAAATGTTGTCTTTGATTTTAGTAACACAATTAATATGATTCCTAGATCTACATGGGAAGCTATCAAATGACTAGCTCTAAGCTATAGCCTAGTAACTCTGAGCCTAAATAATTATGGGAATGTTGAGCCTATTATTAGACTAAAATATGTTGAGATCAAATTTGTAGACTTATCTCTGCAAGGTGATGTTGAAGTCAAAAACATGAAGACTGTAACAACACATTACCTTGTATTCATAATAAGAAGTGGGAATATGATGGTCAAATGAATATGGATACAATGCATAATAAACTCAAGTAAAATAAAGGTGATAAATTTATTTTCATTCCTCTCAATAGAGTGTAAAATACTTACTTAATTCCATCTGAACCAAACTCTCCATATGCTGTGAAAGAAACCAATTAGATGAATGTGAATTCTAAGGAAAATCCAAAATATTTATGCATAAACAAATGCAACTTCATATACCAACACACCAAACCTAATGTATATTCAATGCTTACTTAGTAACTAAATTCATTAGAATAATGGATTCTTAAACTTGTAGCTATGCAACTGGTATTAAACTAGTTTATCATTGAAGAGTACATGTCTATATTTACAAAATATCCTACTCAATTAGAAATTGATTTCCTTTATCAATTTGACAATCCCATGTTGGAATACATAGAGATAACAAGGGAAGGCACTTTACCATGGGAAATAGCTTCATGTATTAGTGGTGACTTAGATACCCAACTTCTTTATTGGGCCTAAGGTGATCATGAACTCTAACCAATGTGAATGGTATTTATGCATGAGTGAAAACTTCATGTATATTATGCAATAGAATACATCAATGATTTCATTATATGATTTCAAGTTTATATACCAACCATTAGTTAGTAGGTTAGCAATCTAAATTATGATCTAAAAGGAGTTGCTATGACATGGTGGGTAACTCATCGTAATGACCAACTTGAGTGAGATGATACTTGTGAAATCATGATCAACAGATTCTAGTTACCTCAGTTCATCCACACCAATTGGAAATTATTTTAGGAAGATAAGTGCCCCTAAATTCATATACATGAATATGTTGAAGTCTGGAATGAGGAATGTGTGGCACCAAAATATTGGGTTCACATTTTATACTATACAGTTGCTCCATTAACAGTAACATGGTATATGCACCAAGCCTGTAGATGGGAAATAAATTAGTGGGCACAAGTGCAAAGTGATCTCATAAAAAAATTTGTGTTGGAAGATGAAAATCCTCTGGTTTACAATGCACTATATAAACTTAAGTACTTTTTATGTCATGGGTGTGCAGAAGACTTAAATATCACAACCAAATATATTATGCATAAGAATGTAACCTCTAATCTTAATGAGGCATTGCAAAGGTATAAAGCTATTAATAATGAAGAATAGGCTCTGATGCAACCATGTTATGATATATAAGATAAGGCAAAAGACATTGAGGTTATAGATTCTAATGGTGACCTCAAATTGAATTATTTATTTGAGACTAAATGACCTATAAAACCACTTGTTAATGCTTGAATATGTATCACAAGTGCCCAGAGTATTTAAGAAACACTTTTCATTTTTGAATTCCTCAGAATTTAATGCATGAGTTGTAGGATGTGATAATCCTATTATCTATTGATGGAATAGAGTTAGAACAAGTGGTTTATTTCATAAATTTATATTAATTTGGTGGTCGGGAGCCACTGTGGCCAAATAACTAATCTATGGAAAGTATGAAATATTTTATGCTAAGAATAGTGAATGATGCCTAAATCCTAAAGTCTAAACCCCAAGATAACATGGACATTTACAATGACAAGCTAAACTATAGTGATCTAGTCAAAAAGGGAACAAAAATAAGGGTAGGGTAGAAAGAAGGTGTTGTTAGTCTTTATTTTAGACATTATGACAAAGTTCATCTAAATATGTATTTAGCCAATATATGTCATAAATTAGCATAAGATTAAGTCAAATCATACATTAGGAAATAATCTAAGGATATCATGAAAAGATGCAAACAAGAACCAACTTTACTATAAATATTTCACCCATGTAAGCAAATAGCATTAGCCCAAATGCAAGAAGAGTAAATAAAGTGAAGCAAGCCTAAGAACATTCAACTACTCTAGAATTAGCCCAAATTAGAAACATTTCATTAAAAGATACACATCTAGAATCCATAAGAACCATTTAGATCTAAAACCTAAACCAAGAAACTAAGGCAACAATCATGATAACAAATACACAAAAAAATATGAGACAAACTTTGCAAAATTTCTTGCTTATATTGCTTGTTCCAAGTTTACAAAGTAATTTTGGCTCTAATCGCTTTCCCCCCCCCCCCCGTTTTTACAATTGACAATACTCCTTTCATAGAATGCAAGGAATTATGTCAATCATTCATATATAATTACAAATGTACAAATGTTAGGACAACTATATTTTCTACAAATGTTCTAGACTTTCCCTAATGGATTGATCTATAGGAAATGTGTTTTACAAGATGCACATGCCTTTAAAATAAATAATATTCCATTTTAAAAATATACAATGCTTAGTTATAGGAAGGATATTCTTAAATCAACTAATCTAACCTTGAGAGCACTATGTTATAGTTTTGCCTCTCAGGCATGATCCTCATTCTGCAATGATTCTCCTCAATTATCTCAAGGTCAATAATTGGTTTGATGAAGAGATCCTTTATTTGAACTACTAAGATCTTATGTTCTTTATCTACCCTTAATGCCTTTTTTGATGTTTGTAACTTCATTGGTATTTTCATTATAGTTAGAATCATATCCATGACCCTACTATTGTCTATTCTAGATATACTTGGTTCTTACTCCTCACTTCATGTATGACTAGGGTAGCTTTGTGCTTAAACTCCTCCTCAATGATGAAGCCTATGCAACTAAGTGTAGTCGGCTTAGTGATCATGGTCCCAAGTAGGGTTTCCATTTTTTTTTGTATCTAATTTTCATCCTCAAGGAGATATTCTGAGCTCTTAGACCATGTGTTTAGGCTTTTGGTCTTATCTACAAGTAGTCCCATAACTATGTTTAGATGAGCTAGGCTAATGGTTTTAAACTTGAGGATTTGATCTTCCATTAAGACATTGATCAAATCCTTTATTCTGACCCTTGAGCTCTACCATTGGCCATGGATTTGTTCAAATTGCTCACTAGTGGTCTCTAATTCAATTCTAGATTGAATTCTTCTAGCACAAGTGAATTTAGCTTCTTTGGCTTGATTATGGTAAATATAAGATTAAACTAGGGAGTTTTTGGAGGTTTATATAGTGATACAATGGCAGCAACTTGTCAAACTTGTATGAGATTCAATCCTAATTAGACTACATGTTTATACCTTTGCATTTCCCAGGTTTGCAAAATCTCTTGAAATGACTAGTCTAGCTTATGTGGCTTTGTCATGGCATCATGTGGAATTTTTCTCATTTATATTTGAAAAGTGACCATTGCCTTTTGAACATTCTTTATTGATTTTACACCATTGGATCATCTTTGCATAGATCAACATGGACCATTAATCTTGATATGATAACTTGAATGTTATTGTATTCTTGCAACATTCCCCACCGTTATGACACTTGTCCTCTTTACATTCATCCTTGAATTTTCAACATTAATATTATGCATCATCTAATCAATATTTGTTTGAGCAAACATATATTGTTGGATCATTACCTACAAGGTCAAATGCCATTGGTTACTTTTTTAATATTTCCTATGATTGTGACACTTGTCACTTTCACATTAGCTCTGAGCTTTGTTAAAAAGCCAATGCCCATCTCACACTATTAGATCATTTCTTTATGAGAAAATGTGCTATCTTGGATCTCGATCTGAGATGTGATGTACCATTGGCTACTTAATATTATTTTAATGAACTTGTGATACTTGTCACCTTCTTGAAGCTTTGAATTGTCAACATTCATCATGCTCTATTGGATCAATCTCACCTATTGAAACATGGATCATTGATCCTATATAAAAGAATAAATGTTAAGTTAGGCTCGAGAATATATAAAGAACTTAGGATACAATTTTTAAGCTAAGTGTTTTAGTGAATTCTCACTTATATTATTTGGAAGAAAAAGAGGAAGAAATTTGAGAAGGGTATGGTAGAAAACCTGATATGTTGTGCATGTGTGGATATAGATGGTTGTTGATACTCCTCTTTGGCTTAGGAAGAATGACCTATAGATAAGAAAGCACTAAAGAAATGGTTTATTAGCTAGGTAGTAGGGTGGATTTCTTAGCAAGATAGATCCAAGAAGCATGAGCTTCCTTAGAGGTTGTCAATCCATGCCTTTTATACAATTAAGTTTTGAAAGTGAAAGATAAAATACTTGCATATATCATAGAAGATAGTAAAATGAAATATAATAAGTGATTGATAAATGAATAGATAGATTTGACTAATTATAGAAATAAATAGATTAATATTAATGCCAAATGAGTTAGGTGTGGTTTAGAAAATAGGATGAAGATCTATGATTAGATGAAGGGAAAGAAATTTGGGTTTGGTTGAGGTTTGATGGGTGAAAATAGATTGGTATTTATTTGTCATACCATGACCATCAGCAGTTGGGGTAATCATTGAGAGTTAGGGTGACCATCGATGGTTGAGAAATCATTAGTAGTTATGGAAAGACTGTGTGTGGTTAGGGTGACCATTAGTGGTTACTATGGGTTCTCATCTGGTTAAATAAATTGGTTGGATAAGGTTATAGAATGGAAATCTAAAAAGTGGGTTTGGGCTAGATTGGTTGTGAAATAAAAGCAAAGTGACTAGTTATTGAAAATAGATACTTAGCTTATTGGTTGTTGATCTAAAGAAGGGTCAAGGTGTGTGGTTGAGAAATAATTTGATCAACTCTATAGAAATTTTGGTAAAGTAACAATGCTTTACTATTGGCCAATAAATGATAGTGCTTTAAATCTTTGTCACACTTGCTAGTTCATTGGTTCACTAGAAGAATACCTACAAAAGGAAGTGCTAATGCAAGAGGCTATAACTCTAGATATAGATGATGATGGATGGATGGATTGATTGATTAATTAATTTAATTTCACCTCCTCATCCTCTCTTTTTATAAGAAGGAAAGAGAGGTGAAACAATAGTTGAATAAGGTGTTCAACAAGGAGTTTAAATTCAGCTTTTACATGCATTGGCTCATACACAAATTAGATAAGCTAAATATAAAAAATAAAGTTGTAGTTGAAGTGGGTATTTAGTGTTTAGGTGGTTAAAAGTTGATCATCAATGTTTAGGCCTATCCATCAATGATTAGGGTGATTGTCAGTAGTAAGTAGTTCAAATGTTTAATTTGGTCAAAGCTAGTCAAGGTGAGTTAGGTTTGGGGTTGATAGGTTATGAGATAATCCCTAGGAGGTCCTGAGGTCATCTAAGGGTTAGTTCAACATATATAACCATCATGTTTAGTTTTTTAGTGTCTATAGTTCACCCCATTTTGTTATGCAAGTTATATCAATGAGTTACAAAATAAAAATAGATTGTGAGACAAAGTTTTGGTTATCTTAAGCATGGGAGGAGGTGTTCCACCTAAAACCAAGAATTAATGAGGTAAAACATAATCAGGTATGGGTTTGATAGGTGGGTAATTTGGTGATGAATTGGGTGGTAGGTTTGGCACTAAAGTGTAAACACGTGCATAAAGTGTGACTAAGTGTGATAACTAAGATTCCGTAATGACTAGGTTTCCATAGTTGGTAAAAATAAGGTCAGTACTAGAAGGATAAGTGACAAGTGAACCATTTAATTGTATGTTATGGTTGGGTTACACTTGTAAACACATGTCTCCTTATCAAGGTTAGTGTTTTTATGGGTATCCAAGGTAGGAATTGTTCCTATAAAGATATAATTTGGTTGGGTGTGCACAGGGTAGTGTAAGTTCAAAATGTTCAAGTTGGTAATTCAGTTGATGCAATAAAAATGACGAAGGAAATGTCATCATAAAACATGTGATAGTCAGCCAAAAATTTCTAGTGATAAGGTGGAAATCATTGGTGGGCATGGTTGGCAAAGAAGGGAATCTCCATTGGGTGGTAGTAGGTGAAATTATGTTTAAAATTTTGTTAAAAAGTTTAGTTTTTCTCCAAATTTGGTTGACTATCGATGGTCAGGGTTGACCATTAGTGGTTAGCCTAATCATCAATGATCATATGTCATCCCTAAAAAGACAAAAAAAATTACCATCAAGGGAATAATTAATTTATTGTGAATTGAAAAACCTCAACAATTGGCTTGATTGGTATTGGGAGAGAAAAATGTTGATGGTTGAGGCTAATTGATTGAGTTGATTAGTTTGTGATTTTCCAAGTAGGTGAGGATACAGAGCGGATGAGGGAGAGTGTGAGGGTAGGTGATGGTTCCTAGGGTTCTTTCTTGACAATGGTTGAAGAATGAGGTAGAGCTTGTTTTGAATTGGTAGATTAGTTTCACTTGTACAAATGAATGTATATTTGAATTTGGGTGTTTTTTGATTATTTGAATTAGGGTTAGGGTTTTGACCTAGGTTTATATTTTGATAGTTTTTTTGGGTGTGGGGTTGAAAGGGTAGGTTATATGTAAAATTTATTGGGGTATGGTAGATAAGGGAGGGTAGAGGTAGTTGTAGGTAGGTTTTTAGCTATTTGTGAGGTTTGGTAGAAATTATTGACGGGTAGGATTTATGTTTGATCTCCATTTGTCAATTTATAGTAATTTTTAGTGGTCATTTATAGCTATCACCAGTTAATATTGACCATCATTGGTTGACTATCAACCATTAACAATCGATAATCGACTATCGATAGGCCACTGTGTGGTGACCATTGATGGTCGATCACCTAACTATCTATGGTCAACTATAAGAATAATTTACCATCGGTTGTTGATGTATGAGTTGAAAGTTTTTAAGAATAGTGTTAAGGCTAAGATTAAGGTTTGGGTAAATTATTGATAGTTAGAAGGTTAAAAGGGTAGGGTTATTGTTGTAGTTTAGATTAGGGGGTTAAGTAATGTGCAGGGTTTTAAAAAAGTTAAATGATGGGGTAAAGTGATAGGTATAGGTAAAATGTTAGGTAAATGTTATGAGTTGAGTAGATTAGAATAGGGGATCAGTGTAAGTGGTAGAATTCATAGGCAAAATATGTCAGTGAACTAAGGTTTTTGTTTGTTATCAAACCTTGCCATCATGAAGGAGGATACATATGAGGGATAGAATGCCTTCAATATTGGATGAGATTCAATGGGGCATGACTAATGATGATTGGGAGCACATGAAGGATGTGGTCCTTGTTGGCATGAGGTACTGCCATTATGTACCTCAAGATGTGGAGATGTTAGTGGCACTCATCAAGAGATGGGACCCTACCACTAACACCACCTTACTTCTTACAAGTGAGCTAACTATCTTGCCTGATGACATCCATGGGATTATATGGCTACTCATTAAGGGTGAGCTAATCTATCATATTAAGATTGATGAAAGATATGGGAAAATAGAACTCTTGTATAAAGATGACCTTAATTTTATGAGGTGACACTCAAGAAGCTTCTATTACATGCCACTATACCATAAGGATAGTGATGTGAGGTGGATATTCATGATGATGATAGAAGTGATGTGTTATGCATTACCAAATTCAAGTAGTAGGAGGTTCCCTTAATTTTTTTGGGTGTAATCATGGAGATATGGTTAGATCATATAGTGTTTACATAGTTACCTGTGTTATTGGTTTAGACTTATTTAGAGCTATGGGGCTTTTGTGCCCATAGGAGATATGGGATCAGTGTCAATTTTATTCTTCATTATTGCACTTATGAGCACATCAGGGTGTTGAGACCTATGGGGCTACCCTAGGAGGGATTTACATAGATGGATTATAGGGTTAGATACATGAGATGGAGAGGTGACTATGCTCTCTTAGGACCAAGAGGAGGATCACATGATATAGATTGGTATAGGGGTTATATAGATGCCTTAGTCATGAGAGACATGATTTAGAGACCATATGTTAGGTTTCCAATTTGGGAATACTATAGGAGGCATACTCTATCTCTTTACATCTACAAATAGATCTATGGTAAGAAATATCATAAGATAGAGATCATTCCATTCGATAGGGTATGCAGGTAGTTTGGCCTTGTTTGGATATACCCTAAGCATTCCTAAGATACATTAGGGAGGATGCAGAGTTTCCACTACCTACACCAAAACTAATCCATGATTTTATAAATAATGAGGAAATTCTTATGAGAAGAGACATGGATGATGTAGGTGTTATAACTAGTTATCTTGCATGGTACCATGCACACTATGCTATGACTAATTCTAGGGGTTATGATGGTGGTTGATAGAACATGGATGTCGATATAGAGGGAGATGGTCAATAGACTCAAGCTTAGGGGTTGCCCTAGATGTACAAGCAGTGACTACTAAGAGGGAACATGCACGAGAAACTCTAGCCATAGCATAGACATCCCTAGTGATAGCACATGAATCCTTAGTAGTAACATAGGGTCAAGTGGCCACTCTAATAGGGGAGAGAGATTAGGCTAGGTCTTAGCTAGCCTTGGTGATTTAGGATAGATTATTTCTAGTAGGCAAGAGGTGGAGTATAAATAGTTGCAAGACCAACAAGGATTATCTCTATGTAGAGATATGTAGTAACTATAGAAGAGTTTTGATATTATGAGGCCTTGGTATTCAAACACCTACTAGATGAGCTTTGATGTGGTGAATATAGGGCTAGTATTGTAGGTGGTGCTAACATAGTGACACTAGGTTAGTGGGATACATATTTAGGTAGATAGACATGTGTAAGAGGGTAGGATCTAGGAGGTAGTGGTACCCCAAGATAATAGATTAATTACAAGACATTATATTTTTGATGTTCCATATGATTTTGATACCAACCTACAAGCTGATGCAATTAGATGTATATTTTGAGAGACATTTATATTTTGTATACACTATGATGATTATGTATGAATTATAGATGTGGTCTTATGTCTATGGTTTGTGGTTCATGGTTGTGATGTTCATGTTGATTATTGATGATGTCATATTGATTATGGTTATGCTCTTGATGATGTTGATTTAGAATTACCTAGCCAAACATGTTATGCTATGTCTCTTTAATTTATGTTCATGATAATGTTTGATATGGATTGATGTTATTTATGTGATTATGATGTGATGGTTATGGATGACTATGATGATCTCTATATGATTATGTGATGCTATGTGATGTTTGTTAATGATTAGGATGATGGTTATGACATTATGACTATGGTATTTGATGATGGTACATATGGATGTAACCATTTAATTTCATGTTTGAGTGATTTGTTTATGATATTGACATGATTATGGTTATGGATACTAGTTATGATTAGGTAGACAAGTTTATGATGTGATTATTATTATGTATGGATTATGGATCATAGTTATATGGATGTAATAAATGGTAGGATATTGATGATTTATGGTGTTCATGCTAAAATGTTATGAGTATACGCTTCCTCATTTAGATTTAGACATGTGGTGGATATGGTATATGTGATTATGAGGACATGATGGTGATAATTGATTTATTTATGGAGGTGGTGATTATGCTAATGATGCCTATTTTTGTTTATGATGTGGTGATGATATCATGTGATGTGGTTATGATTATGGTCATTTTTTTAGATTAAGGTGAAGTACATAAAGGTAAATTAAATAACAAAACTAGATGTGAGAAAGAGAAGATAATCTAGAGAGAAACATCTAAGGAAATGTATCAATGAGTATGAGAGAATAAGATGAAGGCATGATGTTTCTACTCTGGCTAGGACTAAAATAAACTAAAGTTAGCTTGGCTTAAGGAACATAAGCCCTTCTAATGCTTCGTATTAGTGTGTGCTAGTTGGTTAAAAAGGTGTTTTGATCACATAATGTCAAGTAAGCTCAAAATCCCTTGATTATAGAGTGTATAAAGGGGAGGAAGGTGAAAATATAACCTTCATCAGAGACTTAGCTTGCCTCTTATGTAGGTCACCAAAGACCCAGTATAAACAAGTCCATGCCATATAATGTGTAGACTGATCAATGTGGTAAGTCTACTTATGAAAGCTGATTATGACTATCAAAATTATTTTGATATTTCTAATGATGTTTGATAATAGGTATTTTTCTATGTTTTTATTATTTTGGAGGGGTTCGAAAAGTTGATCAATGTGGGAATATTCCAAATTCTATACTCATCCATCCTTTAAAGGAGTGGTCTAAGTTTTGTGTGCTTTGTTTATGGCTTTTGATAACTATCCTTCAAGGGAGCAATATACCTTATATTGGAGCAATTTTGATATGTTTTAGGGAGTTTTTCTTCAAGGGAGATGTCTTCAGATGCTAAGAATGACCCATGATTGGTTTTGATTATGATTTAGATTTTAATTTTTATTTTTCTTGACATAGACTTGCTTATATAGGATTAAAGGTCCACCTTTTATGAAGGCAAAAGAAAGAGCACAAGAAGGTTGACTAGGTGTAAAAGAGGTTTAGGTGACAATGATCATGGGAATATATCCTATAAAAAGGGTGGAAAGTACTATGAGAATCATGCCATGGGTAGATTCATGGTACCCATTTTTCAAGATTAGGCTATGATCATGATGGATAATCACATGATTTAGTTCCCTAAAATAAGGAGATGAATATGGTTTGAAGATAAGGGCAAAGCTTAAGTTAGCCAAAAAGTGAGTTTTATCCTATTTAACAAAAGAAAGGACATAGATGCAAAGCATTAAGGGGCTTAGGTTCTAGGTTTACTTCAGTAGAGGATAATTGATAAGCTCCTAATACATACTTATGCATTATGATATAAGGTCCAAGCTAATTGAAAGTAAACTTTCCCCACTTGATTTTCTCTATATTGGTAACATATTGATTTTCCTATAGGATGAGGTCTTTGATATTAAATTCTTGCATTTTAAGGTGTTTATTATAAGCAGGCTTGATGTGTTCTTGATAGACATGAAGATGATAAAGTACAGATAAATGAAACTCATTAATTAGTTCAAGTTGGGCTAAATGTTCTTGATGATAATCACTCTTAGAGATGAGATCTTATAAGGATATGTGAAGAGAAGGAATTTGGAATTTGAAATAAAATACAACCTTAGCTCAAAAAACTAGAGAAAAAGGGGTAACACTTGTGGGGGTTTAAATGCTAGTATGATAAGCCCATAAGGCGAAGGGGATGTGTAAATGCCAATCAAAACTAGATGTATTAGCCATTTTAGTTATCATGTTATTAAGAGTTTTGTTAGGGGATTTTTATTATCCATTCACTTTTGGATGATAGGGTGATGAGAAACTTAACTTGATACCAAACATATAACAAAGACCTTAGACTCGTTTGTTTTTAAAAGACTTGCTATTATTAGTGATAATTTTGTGAGGAACACCGAAGTGATAGATGATGTGATGGTTGATAAAGTTGACAATATTTTCAAATTTGGTTGAGATAAGAGGAATAACCTCTACCAATTTAGTAAAGTATTTAGCTGTAGTGATGATAGAATGATATCAATGTGAATAATGGGGGTTAATTTCTCTAATGAGATACATACCCCATTATGATAAGATCCAAAAATATTGGGATACTTGAAGACTATGGATAAGTGTGTGGTGTAAATTGGCATGTTGTTGACATTTGACATAGTTTTTAACATAATCAAAATGATCTTGGTTAAGGGTGGGCTAATAATATCCAAGGTAAAGGATGCATTTAATGATGGCTAGGCCACTAAAGTATCCCCCACAAATCCCATCATGCATTTCCCTGATAGCATGAGAGGCTTCATGATGATGTAAGAAACGGAAGAGGAGACCATCAAAGACATGTTTATAAATAATTCCTCCCAGTATGGTATAACATGAGGTGCTCTAAATAAACTCTCTTTGAGTATCCCAGAAATACAAGAAGGAATGATGACAAAGTTGAGATAGTCAAAGGTCTGCTGATACTAAAGGTCAGGTTGGGTCTCCTCCACATTAAAAATGGTAGGAGAGTCTAATTTGACATAAGACAGTTGGGTAAGTTGATGGATAATGATATATAACTTTGATTTATAGGGTGTAGATAGTATTTGAGAAGTGAGGGAAGCCATCGTATTGTCAAACTTGTTCATAGATTGTGGAGTTGTTTGGATGTGATGGTATTCAAATGATGATAATAATATGTTAGATAATTGTTTTTAATATTGTAAAACATAATTTTTACACTGGTAATATCCATTAATTTGATTGACCAAAAGTTGAGAGTCACATAAAATATTGATCATTTTTACTCCTAAGGCTAATGTAGTTTGGAGGCCTATAACTAGGGCTTCATATTCAACAATATTATCAGTACATTCAAAATATATCTTGAATGATAAAGGAAGAGGCTCATCATGAAGGGGGATAAGGATTATTTTGACCCCCCACCATGTTGACACTTATATCCATTCAAGAACATGGTCACTTGATAGGTGAAGTCTACTTGAGATAGGGTTGTGGTGGACTCATCTAGAAACTTAAGAGAAGGAGTTAGACATTTACTAATGGTGCTTCAACTAATTATTCATAATTGAATTTCCATTTATTTGAATTATACTAAGGAAAATCAAGGTAAAACTCAGCTAAAAGCATGAGCCACTCGGCCATATGTTGGTTTTGGTATGATTTAGAGTGCATAAACTTGAGTGAGTTGATATTAGTTATGGCATTGGTCTTGTGGTTATGGAGGTAATGCCAAAGTTTGGTATCCATGAAGACCAAGGTGAGGCAAAGTTTCTTACTATGGTTGTATTAGGTCTTGTATTCTACAAGTGTATGACTAATGTATTAGATGGATTTCTCTTTATGCTTATCATCTTGATGAACCAACATTGCCCGTAAGGAGTGGTCGGTGGTAGATATATAAAGGTAAAAGGTTGATCTTCCTTGGGAGGAATGAGTGCAGGTAAAGATAATAGGCACTTTTAAAGTGAATTAAAGTCCTTTTGAAAATCTTTATTACACTAAAAAGATACATCTTTCTTCAGGAGGTAGTGGAAGGGTTAGAGATAAAGTAATGAATGGATTGGATCTTCCCCTATAAGTTGTAGAGTTATTTGAGGTGGGAATGAGGAGGCATGTTTATAATTTCTTTGATTCCTCAAAGGGAGATGATAAACACAAGGATATTTCTTAGCAAGACCCTGAAGATACACTTGTTGGGTTAAGGAAGAAATGGTAATGGATGATGTACTCAAATATAATCTTAAGAATAACCAAATGATCTTTACGACATTGGGATTTCCCAAGAAGGTCATTGACATAGTCTTTAATTTTTTTTTGTGAATAAGGTCATGGAAGATGTAGGTCAACACATGTTGGTAAGTTACATCAATGTTTTTTAATCCAAAAGGCATGACCCTATAGAAGAAAGTCCCCCATGGGGTAATAAAGGTAGTTTTATGTTAGTCTTTAGGGGTAATTAGGATCTGATTATAACCCAAAAAATTGTCCATAAGAGAACATTTCATGGTTGACTATAAGATCAATATGTTGGTCAATGCTTGGTAACAGAAAGTCATCCTTTAGGAAAGCAAGGTTAAGGTCATGACAATCCACACAAATGAATAGTCCTCCTATGGCTTTGGTGACATGTATGATGTTCAAGACCCATTGGGCATAGTCAATGGGTTAAATGAAATTGACATATAGGAGACATTGAAGCTCTTCTTTGATGAGAAGGGCTATATGAGGGTGCATTCATCGAATATTTTGACTAAATTTCTTAGCATCATGGTTGGTGACTATGTTGTGGGTAGAAATGGAGGGGTTGATTCCTGACATATCACTATAAGACTAAGAAAATTCTATGTTGTGGTATTACAGGAAGGAGGGGAAGTCCTAAAACTCCTCAAAATTTAGTGATTGGCCAAATTTGATAATTCATGGGTTATCTAGAGTGCCTAGGTTGATATCCATGATATATTAATTCAACATGGTTGAAGTCTTAGGAGGAATATATTTGTGGATAGATGAGTTTTCTATACTAAGATAGGTGAGAATGGAATCATCATCTTGACAATGAATGGTAGTAATGGTAAGAGAGTCATCTCCTATAATATTAGAATGGGTTAGAGGAGTGGTTATGGTTTCCCCATCCTTTTGATAAGTCAAGGGTCCAAGGTTGATAATGTTGATGAAAAAAAGTTAGGGGAGATTATATCAAAATCATCAACTATCAATGGTGGGGTGGATAGTGAGGATGGGATTTCCTCGTCAGTGATGGTAATCAAAGATGGGTTGACTTGTTTAGGTGATGTAAAATTGAGGACATGATTTTTGTGAGGTTTTTAGGTTTTTATTAGAATTAACTCATGTGGGCCATGTTCATATTGACCTAGACCAAATCCCTTTGAAGTACACCTATAAAGGTATGTCTAGGCAAACTCTAGTTTATTTAGATAGGAAAAATTGGAGGTGAATGGTTGAGGTGAAAAAGAGGTGGTGGAAGTGTCAATGGGTTTATCAATTCCCCCATAGATAAAATTGGTTTGACAAGTTGAGGGCTTGAAGGGAATAATGGTTTTAATATTGGGGTCATAACCAGGTTGTTGGTCAAGATTCCCATATTCTTGAGGACTAGGAAAAGTGTCTAGTGTCAAAAGGTGATACTCCCCCAATGAAAGATGTTGAAAGGTTGATTCCAAAGAATCAATTTTGAGGATTTAGGTGGAAGGGATGGATGTACTAGTGGATGCTTCATTTTTAGAAGGAGATAGGGATTTATCTTTGGTTGATTAAGGCTTGTTGGTCATATGAAGGAGAACATAATTAGGTTGGTACATCATCTTACATGATGTAAATGGACTTGAGTTAGCTTGTATGGTAATAAATTGACTTTCATGTTAAAATTTGATGTATTAGTTTAGGGTGGATGGCACACATCCCATGAAATGGATCCAAGGGTATCGCAATAAAACATTGTACTATAACTCTCCTTCTACTACATATAAGAGCTCAAGAAGAGTCTAAGGTCCTAAATGAATGTGAAGGACAATAGTTCCTAGAATTATATCCATGGCATCATTGAATGATCAAATCATTACTTAGGTTTTCAAAATTATGTTCTCAGGTAATTTGAGTTGGTTGTAAGCATGGGAGGAGATAATGTTGATACTAGCCCCCCCATAAATAATAACCCTCTTGATGTGGGTTTAGTTGATGTATGTGGTAATGAAGAGGGAGAATTTGGGTCATTTGGATGGATGGAGGGTATTTTTGAATCCTTAAAGGTAACGAGGTTGGAAAGCTGGAAAGCTTTGACAAAGGCTGTTAGAGGTTGTGGGTTTTCTAGTTAGACCTCTATGGATTTCAAAGCATCTATCATCACTTGGTGAGAATGGGGTGAGGTATTGATTAGTTTATACAAACTCATCTTTACCAAAATTTATTGAATCTATTGTAGAACTACTCATTGGATTGATTCAGATGGATTAGAGGGAGAGGGTCCTAAGAAAGAGATTTTTGGATTTAGTTGAAGGTAAAGGTACCTAGTGTTAGTCAGGTGATTAGGTGGTGGAAGAAGGATATGCCCACAAAATGGACACATTTTATTTTCTCTTATCATATGATTAAGCTTATGACCATGTGACCACATGGATGGTATGGATTTGTGGAGGAGTTAGGTTAGAGGATTAGTTCAATTCCTCTTCACTCTAAGGTGAGAGTGGAGGATCAGGTAGATGGTTGTTGATGGTTCTTAGTTCTTGGATTAGCATTGGATTCATAAGAGTGTCATCTATTAATAACTCATCCTTGTGATATAACTAATGGGATAGTACTTGAATATCCTTATAGGTCTCCATTTCATGCTTAGGTATCTTATGGTATGAACATACTAATTTGTCATTGTAAAAAGATGGTTTAGGACTGTGTGGGTCAAATGGTCTGATAGGTGGCAAGGTTAAGAAAGATGCTTGAAATAGCCTTTATAGGATAGTTGAGTAAGATTCAGGCAATGGTGGCAAAGGAATGGATGTCTTAGGTTTGGTAGTTGAGGTGGAAGCCCTTTTAGGAGTGGGTTTGATGGTCATAGAGCTGGGTGAAGGAACATTCTTGGTGGATGGTTTTTGTATGGATTGCTTGGAGGTAAAGGATGTTGAGGTAGATTCCTAAGAAGTAGGTAGTTTGGTTATATAAGGTTGGGTAAAAATGGGTGAGGATATAATTAAGAGTGATGGTGTAACCAAAAGTGGTGGTTGGATTTGAGACTTGTCTAGGATGGTTGGTTTCCTTACCAAGGTAGAAGGGTGAGGCCCTGAAATAGAAGGCAAAGTGGAAAGGGGAGGTAGAGTTTTAGTTTTTGGAATCTTAGGTGGTTTTAACTATTTTGATGGCTGAGTTTGGGGTTTATTTGGTATGTTTTGTGGAGTTAAGTCCAATTTTAATGAAGGGTGAGTAAGGTTTTGAGTAAGGGGTATGCCAATGTTTTTGGTACACTTAGTGTGGTAGAAGGTAGTTTGGTTATCTTAGGTAGGGTTAGTTTAGAAAGTTCATGTATGTTTTGGTTGGTAGAGGTTTCTAATGGCTTGGTTGTGGTAAAATTAAGTTTTTTAGTGGCAACAAAAGCTTGGGATGACAGTGGTGTGGTTGGAGGTTCTTTCTTGGTTTGGTAAAGAAACTTGAGATGGTGCCAAAATATGGAGTGATATACATTGGGTTGGGATAAGTAATCCAAGTTTTGAACTAGTCTAGAAAAAGGTCTATATATGGGTCTAATGCCTTCGGTATTGAGATCAAAGGTTAAACCCATGGATGGAGAGAGAGAAGTGGTTACCTCCTCCCTTTACTCATTGAAAGGGTCCAAGGTTTGGGAAGATGAGTATTTTATGGGAGAAATAGGTAGAGTGATCATTTCCTTATGAGTGATCTAGAAACGAAGATTAGATTTTTGTATGATGAAGGAGGACATGGTGGTAATAGATTCCTTTTTTGGTATGTCTTCCAAAGGATTGATCTATGACTCAAATGTCTTAATGGGTGGAGAAGGCGAAGAGGTTGTTTCTTAGGTTTTGTTTTTTAGAATAATGGAGTGTGATTCCTCTACCTCAATAAGTAGAGGGGTAAGAAGGGTGGTTTCACCAATGGATTCTTTAGGAATGGGTTGACTAAGGACTACATTAACTCTATAGACTTTGTGGTTTTGAGAGGATTTTGCTGAATTATTCTCATTATCCACAGAGGGGGCATGGTTGGGAAATGGCTTTCTAAAGATGTCAAGTTTTTTATTTGGGGGTGCATTAGGGTTATCTAGCATAATTTCCTCATTGTTGATAAGGTTTTGGATGATGTTCTTGAAGGTATTACACCTACAAACATCATGTCGAATGATACAGTGAAAGATGCATAATTCATTCTCCTTATACCAACTAGGTACAGGATGGGAGGAATCAAATTATTGTGGAGGTTTGATTAATGGTAGTTATATGATATTTGATTTCAAAAACTTTTCTAAGATCAAAACATATAACTTCCCCATTGGAATAAATTGCTTTTGATTATTGTGTTTTGGGTTTCTAGTTTTTTTATTGGAGAAATTGGAGGAGTTGGGTTGATTAAAAATCAGTGGAGAAGTAGTCTTAAGGACAACCACATTCATGGTTCCATTATTTTTGGAGTTAGTATTGGTTTGATTAGGTTTGGAAGAGAGATTCTCATTCGACTTGAAGGCAAAATTCATGTTTCTCAATTTCAAATTCCCCTCATCAATGGATATATTTTCTAATTGTTGTACCATGGTGAAAGCTTTATTAAAGGTCCTGAAGCTTTGGATATGAAAAGTAGAGGAGATTTGTTTAACACAAGCTCAAGAAAATATTTCAATCAGCTCAAGTTGGGGAAATGAGAAAGAGAGTTGATTTATCAAACCTCTCTAATAGGCTACAAACTTGGCTATAGATTCATCATCAAATTGATAAATGAAGTAAAGATTAGTGATGGCGACTTTCTTAGAGATGTTTATAGAAAAGTGATCTAAGAAAATATAAGTTAGTCAAGAAAAATAAAATATGGAGTGCTTTGTAATTATATTGTACCAATCTAGTTCTAGACTAGTTATAGACATAGGGAAGGTGTAGAGAAGGAGAACATCATCATAGGTAATCATGTATCATGAATGATGAAATACACTTAGATGTTGTTAGGGGTCTACCTTACTCTAAAACTTCAAATTTTTTAGATGTTCCCATTGAGGAGGATAAGGTTGAATAGGGATGGATGGGTGAATTGGTTCATTATAGATTTGGTCATAAAATAAGAGGTTATGGGCCCTAGAGATAGACAAATCCAAGGTAGTCATTTTATCCATTAATATTTTTAAAAGGTTAGTTTGTGGTTGTGCACTCTCATAGTTATATGGTAGATTATGTTGGGTTTAAGTAGGTACAACATATGGATAGCTAGTGAGGGGTTGAGAATCTACCACATGTGAATATGTAGAGATAGGTGGTTGGGTGGAAGGTAGAGGTACATACCCTTGTGGGTTAAGGATGTAGCTTAGGTTTGGTGAAATGGGCACCTATTGAGATATTAACATAGGTTAGGTAGGAGGTATGGTTGGGTTAGTAGGTAGAGGATAAGTGGTAACTTTGGTACTAATGGTTGGAAGGGTAGAAGGTATGGGGACCACCAAGCTCTAGAATGGAGTGAAAGTAAGAGGGTTGGGAACAAGGGGAATGGTGGTGACACTAGTAGAGGGTACTCATAGGGTAAAGGAAGTACTGGTACCTAAAGGTTGGGTTTCTCCTATACTAAGAGGGTTATTAGTTGGGCAAGAAGGTGTTTTGGTGTTTCTTGGTTGAGTGGGTTAGTTTTATATGGTGGTATCAGTAGTGTTATTAGTATAAGATGATGCATGGGTGACTAAAAGTTGGGTGGAGATGTTGCTAATAGAATTTTCACCCATAAGATGGGGTGGCATGCCATAGGGTGGGTCAATAGGTGGAACCTAATTAGGAGTATGGTGAGATATGGCATTAAGGTAATTTTGAAGGGCTATAGTGTTATTATCAAGAAAGGTGGATAAATCCACATCACCTTTGGGCAACTATGTAATGGATGGTAGGACTCCTCGAAGGATGGGGAGAGCTCTTTACATCTAAGATATACTCCATGGATGAGGGAGAGGAGGAAGCTAGATGATTAGGAGGTGGATCCTAGTTTTCCTAGTTTCTAAGTTATTTCCTAATTAAACCATGTAGATAAGAAAAATAAGAAGATACAAGTAGTCTCATAATTCAAATAGATAGAATATAAAAAAATTAAGGAAACAAAAAACACACTAAAGCATGCTAAATCCTAAGGTTATTTTTAGTCTCTCTTATGGATTATGCCTTAAGCTTTAAGAATTGTGTGACTCAATGTGGCTTGTAGAGTAAGTACTATAAAAGAAGACTATGGTTGGTTTTAGGTTATTTTTAGGTTCTCAAATGGATTTGTATTAGAAATCAATACACGGATTGATATTGGGGCCTACCCCCTCACTTCACACACTATAGAGATAAGGATGTCAGGTGCTTAGCCAAGATACCTATTTCTAGAGATTATACTCAACTAGAGAGATAAGTTGGTTCTCTCCTTTGTGTTGAAATCCAAGTAGGATAGCTGGGAAAGGTGACCATTAGGTAGTGAAATCCTAGTCGAGCCTTATGTAATTGTTTTTGTGCTTGATTAGGTGTAAGTGTTTTGGTTTTGTGTGTGATAAGAGTGAAGCTATGATTAATTCACTTAGTTAATTAAGTTATGTGAGATAAAAATAAGAAATTGAAAAATAGATGCAATCAATTTTAATCCCAAAATGAAAATTTGATTTCATTATATGAGGAGAAAATAAGAAGAAGCACCTAGATGCAACTATGAACCCAAGAAAAGACTCAAGTGTCCCATCAGGTGTGATAGAATGTTTTAATGAATTTTCAATTATATTTTTTGGCAGAAAAAGAGGAAGATTATCAAGAAGGGTATGGTAGAAGAACCTGATATGTTGTGCATGCATGGATCTAGATGATTGTAGATACTCATCTTTGGCTTGAGAGGAGTGATCTGTAGATAATAAAGTAATAAAGAAATGGTTGATTAGTTAGGTAGTAGGGTGGATTACCTAGAAAGCTAGATCCAAGAATAATGATCTTACTTGGATGTTGTAAATCCATGCATTTTAAATAATTATGTTTTGAAAGAAAAAGATAAAGTACTTGCATATATCACATAATATACTGAAATGAAATACAAGAGGTGCTTGATAAATGAATAGATGAATTTGAATAATTATAGCAAATAAATAGATTGATATTAATGCCAAATGAATCATGTGTGGTTAATAAAATAGGGTGAGGATATATGATTAGATAGATGGAAGGAAAGTTGGTTTTGGTTGAGGTCTAGTGGGTGAAAATAACTTGCTATTTATATGTCACATAGTGACCATCAGTAGTTGGGGTGACCATCAGTAGTTAGGGTGACTGTCAGTGGTTAAGAAAGCATTAAAGATTATAGATAGACCATTAATAGTCAAGGTGACCATTGGTGGTTATTGTGGGTTCTATTTTGATTTAATAAATTTGTTTGATAAGGTTGCAAAATAGAAATCTAGAAAGTGGGTTTAGGCTAGGTTGGTTTCAAAATAGAACCAAAGTGATTAGTTGCTAAAAATAAATACTAAGCTTACTGGTTTTTGATTTGAAGAAGGATTAAGGTGTGTGGTTGAGAACTCATTTTATGGATTCTAGAGTAATTTTGGTAGTGTAACAATGTTTGGCTATTTGTTGATGGATGTCAAGCTTCAAATCTCTATCGCACTTATTGGTTTGTTGGAGGAATACCTATAAAAGGAAGTACTAATGCAAGAGGCTCTAACTCTATATGTAGATGATGATGGATTGATTGATTCATTTATTTCATTTCACCTCCTCCTCCTCTCTTTTTATAAGAAAGAAGGAGAGGTGAAACAATAGTTTTACAAGGTTTTCAACAATTAGTTTAAATTTAGCTTTCATATGCATTAGCTTGCACATGAATTAGACAAGCTAAATATAAAAAAACAAGTTGTAGTTGAAGTGGGTGTTTAGTGTTTAGGTGGTTAAAAGATGAACATCAATGGTTATGCCTAACCATCAGTGGTTAGGGTGACCATTAGTGGTCGATAGGACAAACGTTTAATTTGGTCAAAGCTGGTCAAGGTGAGTTAGGTTTGGGGTTGACAGGTTATAGGACAATCCCTAAGAGGTCTTGATGTGGTCTAGGGGTTAGTTCAACATCTAGAACCATCATGTGTGGTTTTATAGTGTCTACACTAAGTTCTAAACATAATATACAAGACCCTACAAATAATAAAAGACAACATATAATTTTAGATGAAGGTTTGTTGTATTAATAAATACAAAAAGATTGAGGGTAAAGATTTTAGACTAAGTCTATAGTAAAAGAGACCCTACATTATCAAGACCATGCTAGTAATAAAATATACTAAGGGTTACATGATATAAAAGGGACCAAGCATAATATTTTTAGACTAAGGTTTGGACATGTTGAAAAACATGACTAAGCCTTAAGATAAAAATTAAACTAAGTCCATGGTATGATAATTGTTCCTACCAAATTTGAATTTAATTCAAAAGGGACTTAGGTTAAAACATTAGACTAGGGTTTTAACATGATCAAAACTAGATCCAATTAATATTTGATAGATCAAAGGCTAAAAAAGGATCAATTTAACATGGAAGCACAAAACCCTAAGCATTTTAGTGCCAAATAATATTCCATTGATCTCATAATATAAAAACACAAGCAACAATTTTTAGCAACATCAGAAGAAGGAAATTACATGGATTACACAAATATGAGAAATAAGGTTAGGTGAGAGCTAGGGGTGGATGAATTTAAAATTTAAGATCCCACTTGGTCAGATATCTTCAATTTGAAAGTCATCTATAATGATTCTCATGGTTTTTAATTTTAGAGCATAAATTTATATGATTTGAAATAAGGGTCCCCATTTTTAGAAATGGGGGTATGTTGACCTCATCAATACCATTCAAGAACACCAGTGTGGAACCCACTAAAAAAGATAAGCTACATAGTATAAAAATTCCCAAAATAAAATTCAAACATAGACTTTAGGAATCCATTGATGAAGAAAAACACAATATTTATCAACAACCCCTCACAAAGTCAGAATACTCATAATTCCAATATCATGAGAATCTCAAGGGAAATTTTCGAGTTTAAACCCTCCATAACCCATGTCATAGAAATTGGAGGTCCTAAAATTGGCAAACATTGGTAACTAATGGATAGAAGTTGAGATCTCTATAGTGCTACAACTTTTGAGGGATTATAAAAATGTTTTTCCCACAAAATTATCAAAGGTTTGAGGTGTTGACTCATCTCTTGGTGAGATGCATATTGAATTAAAGGAGTGTGCATGACCTATAGAGAAACATCCATAAAAGATCAATCTAAATATGCAGCTGAAAGTAAAGGCTAAATTGGATAAAATTTAGGATGAAATAATCATCTATTTGGTATAAAAGGTATATTAGGTAAGCCCTATGTTACTTCAAACCATGAAAATAGTTGAAGTCCAAGTATGTGGGGACTATTGCATCTTGAATGATGCCTATGTTAATGATCCATTTCCAATTCCATTCATAGATAAAGTTTTGGAGTCTATCATGGGACATGAAGTCTATTATTTTATAGATGGTTTTAGTGGATATCATCATATACCGATTATAGAAGAAGATAGAGCCAAAATGACTTCTGTAATAGAATGGGGTTATTTAGCATACAAGTTCATGCCTTTTGGCCTTCAGAATGCACTTGTGGTGTTTTATCACATTGTGGTTACAAAATTCAAGTATTTCATTCATGACTCCCAAGAATTTTACCTTGATGAGTAGCTAATATTCTCCTTGTTCAAATAAAATTTATCTAAGATGTGTTTAATTTTGGAATGATGTTGAGCTTTACACATTGCTTTAAATCTGAATAAATGTTTATTTTTTACACCATTTGGTGTTTTGAAAGGACACATAGTATACAACGAAGGCATTCTAGTAGATTAGGTAAAAATAGTGGTTATCTTGAGTATACCTCAACCTATTAGTTCCATCAAATTGAATTCTTTCTTGGGACATACAAGATACTATCACAAGTTTATCAAAGGCTATGTAGTTGTTTCATCTCCACTAGAAATTTTACTATGTAAAAATGTAAAGTTTTTTTGGACTTTAGAATGCCAAGAAACCTTCATCATGATAAAATAATTACTGGTGACTATTCCCATACTTGTTTTTTTTAGACTTGAGTAAGCCTTTTCACATACATGTAGATGCTTCAACCATCATAGTTGGTCCTATACTTATGCATTGAGGGGATGGTGGCCTCAACCAACTTATTCATTTTTCTAGTAAAAAAATATCTAACACAAAGTAAAAATCCACAACCACTAAGTGAGAAACATTGGACCTCATGTTCATACATTAAAAATTCTAGCATTATCCACTTACAACTTTGTTCAAAGTCTTTATTGATCATTAAGCCCTATGATACCTTATCAACAAGCCAATGCTAGGAGGATACATCTCTTGATGTTTGATGTTGTTTTAGGATTTTTAATTCTATATAAATGTAAATCCAAGAAGATAGAGTGTAGATACTAGACCATCTCAGCCGCATACCAAATGGGGAAG
The DNA here is from genome assembly GCA_037957365.1 of Torreya grandis. NCBI lineage: Eukaryota > Viridiplantae > Streptophyta > Pinopsida > Cupressales > Taxaceae > Torreya > Torreya grandis. The sequence goes on from JARHVA010002023.1 coordinate 2,779,565, forward strand.
AGCTGGAAGAATTTCAAGAATACTCTCTTGACACTCATATTTTTTATGTCTCTATGATTCCTAAGAATTTTGAATCCATTTCCAAATTCCTCAAATGAGGTTTCCCTATGCACTTTTAAGAGCAAAATAAAAATCACTTTGTGACTAGAGCACTACCATATACCATCATTAATGGGTTTATGTATCACGTAGGGAAGGATGAAGTTTTACGTAGGGTTATTCTAGAAAATGAACAACCTCAAATCTTAGAAGAAGTTCATCAAGGAGTTGTAGGACATTTTATGGGAGAATATATGATGAAAAAGCTACTATAGAGAAGATTATGGTGGTTAAATCTATTCCAGGATGCACACAAAGTTGTATAACATTTTAATGTCTACCAATGTATGGGTAAACCACTAAAGAAAGATGATATGACTTTACAACCTCTATTAGCTAGGCATCCTTTTGAACAATGGGACATTGATTTTTTTGGACCTATTAACCCACAAATTAAGCATAAAAAATCATGATACATCATTACTATGGTGAACTATTTTACTAAGTGAGTTAAAGATAATGCAACACCTATCTATAGTATGAAGGCTACAAAAAACTTTCTATATGAAAATATCATCACAAGGTTTGGATGCCCTATAAAATTTGTCAGTGATAGAGTACTACACTTTATGAATAATACCATCAAGGCACTGACTAAAGAATTTATGATCTCTCATCACAAAATCATTACATATCATCCTTAGGCTAATGACCAAGATGAAGCATCTAATAAAGTACTATTAAAATAATGACAAATATTTGTGATGTCAAGTGGGATGACTAGGAAGATTACATTACTATAATTTTTTGGGTATATCATAGACATTATAATAGAGCTATAGGAATTATGTCATTATAATTGGTGTATGGTCTAAAAGTAGTCATACTGATGGAATACTTAGTACCTAACCTGTGCATTACCATGGTCATGCAACTCAGAGATCCTGAGTCTCTTACTAACTAACTCCTTGAACTAAATCAGATGGATGAGTTTAGATGTAGATCAAACTATATGTATGAAGTGCACAAGTAGAGCCAAAAATCATGGCATAATAGGAAATTACACCAAAAATAATTTCATAAAGATCAACCAATCTTATTGTATGATAGTCATTTCAGAGAATTCTTAGGCAAGCTACAAATATGATGGAAAGGGACCTACTATTAGATGATTTAATATATCAATGAACCATGGTTTTGAGAGGAATTCAAGGATTCATGTTACCAAGGTGGGTAAATGGATGTAGGCTTAATCCCTACCACCAATAGTCTATTGATCCCTTTTTGCAAACTAAGTGGGTATTCAATAAAACCATGTAGATTAGTATTTCCCTATTCTTACATGTTTATTTTATATTTTGTTTATTTCTATATGATCTCAAAAATAATAAGTGTGAATTAAAAATACCAAGAATCATGTGCACTAGACATGTGCAATAGGATCCACATGTGCTATTTTAAAAGTCAAGGAGGAGCGACTAAAAAATATTAAGTCTAGGAAAGGTATGGAAATGTTACATCAAATAGATATCCATCAAATAATGGATACCCACCATTAGTAAATTATAGATCCAAGGGTTAATGGACATGATCTTCAAAAAATCTATATCTTGTCAACATTAGCTATTTGTACCCCTGTATGAACACCAAAGAGCATAACAGTGTGATTCCACACATGCACCAATGACTAACTTCTTTAATGGCTAGATCATATATTAATTTTCCACATCCATAATTGAATTCAAGATAAGTGTATAGTTAATAATGGTTTTGATGTGGACCTTAATAGGCATGAATTCTATAAAATTAAAGTTTGAATACCAAGTCAGAATTTTAGCCTTGAGCGTATTTTTCACAACCTACAACTATCAAGAGCTAAGCTATTTTATTGCATAGAGAATAGAGATAATTTTAAATTTCATCCTTTGTGCAACTATGGATACCTCACTACTAATTAGGGCTCTCATCAATACACAAAAAGAAGCCATAGGTGTTGACATGGTGCTCTAAAAAATAAGGTACAATGATCAAGATCTATTTAAGTACCTCTACCAAGATAAGCATAAAATATTCTACCCTAATCTTATTGATGTTACTTAGTCATTTTCCCTCACATCTCCCCACTAAATCCAATACATATATGTTGAGTGCTTATTGAGATCACCTACATTTGGTAACCTAGGAGAGATTTTTCAAGTATTGCTTGGGAGATATAATGAGGGTAAAATCTATTAGGGTTAGAATGAGACTATGTTAATCAACACACAAGCCATGGATTGAGATTTAGGCATGCCTCTATGGGGAGATTCTTTGCTCCCATACAAGATAAAAATGCCTCCAATTTTACAAGAAGTCTAAGATCTATATGTCCAAGGTAATTGAGGGGTCCCTATTGATGAAATTATAGATAATCTAGTGTGCATCCTCATGGAGTGCATAACTAAATGATTTTGGTAGATGAACAAGTCTATAAAGAAAATACCAAAGGCAGTTATGGACACCACCCACTGCATGATCCATCACAATGAATAATTCAACTAGCTAGAATACTTTATGAAAAAGTTGCTCATAAATATTGAGAAATTCCACACCTATCAAAAATAAACATTCTAGTATTAGTTCCTGATCTTACTTCTTTATTTCATGTAATGGAAGTCACTAGAGGGAAAATTACATCTAGATACAAATTATTGGCTAGCACTATAATTTTAGAACCTAGTCTGGATGAAATATTGTAGAGCTCTTGCACATGAGGGAAAGTTCAAATCTTGGTGGGAGGAGTGATTAGACCTCATCACCACACATCCTCAAGTGCCAATTAATGTCATGTAGTAACTCACTTAGCACACCACTTTCAACCTACTACCCAAAGAATTTTTTATCACTATATATGAGTTGCCATCATCACCTTTCCCAATCATTCCCTTCTTCATCACAATGTATATGGCATAGGATGAAATGGCCCAAAAAAAAGTGCTTGTATCCAAGGGTGTGATACCCTTAAAATCCATACCACATAGAACATATATTCCTACTATACAACCAAATCATAGTAGTAGAAGGGAAAGTGCAAATAGACCCTCATTCAACATCGCCTCTTTTGAAATGAATGACACTTAACATTATGATCTAGAAAGATGATATGAAGGTGACAAATATTGTGATCTCATACAACCTCATCCAATTCAGTAAAAAGAAGAAATAAGTCTACCAGATCATGATGGTAAACATGGCTAGAGACTACTATGAGAAAGAGGAGGGAAAAAAGTTCTTATTTTGGAAGGTGGTGCACATGGTTCAAGTTTGAAAGAAGGTTCCCCTAGATCTATGGGTGGAAATCCCATCCTACCCACCTTCCATCATCATTGACATAATTTTAGAAGATGAAAAATAAATCTAGATTAGAATGGATTTCTTCTAGGCATACCAAACTTCACAGTCAAAGACATCTTTGTAACTCTCCTAGAGGGCCCACCTGAACAACTAGTACACATGCAAAGAATAAGTCAGGAGGCTAAGGTATCCCATACCTTTTAATATTGCAAATTTGGATGAACATCCACTTTGTAGAAAGCACAACCTTCCCCTACATCTATTATACTACAACCTAAACATAGACTAGTCATGATTAGGAAGAGGAAGGTGCATGTTTCAATCTTAGAGGTGTGACCAATTGATTTACCACCATTGATATAGGGTAAATATATTGAGGATCTTGCATCAAAATAAATAATAATAGAGGAAAAATAGGTCACTAGGGAAGAAGCCACCTGCATACTTGAATGCCATCTAAGAAAGGAATAAAAGAAGAGATAGAATGAACAAGCACAATAATAGTAGGCCATAAAATAAACTAAAGAAGGTGAGGCCACACAATATGCCAAGGATGCAAAAGCAAAAATTCAAAAGGCCATGGATGTGGCCAAATAGGCATAAGAAGTAGTTGATGTAATTAAAAAAGCACAAAAAGAGAGATGAAATAAAGAAAAATAAGAAGAAGAAAATTAAAAATAGGACACAATAGTCTTGGTGCAGCAGTACGTAGAGGAAACTAACATAAAGAAGAAGGAGAAATATGATGAAGCCCTACAATAACAACAAGTGTAGGTACAAGCTCAAGCATAGGTGTATGCCCATTATACATAAGAGCAAGCCAAGGTTTCAACCCTGGTAGTAGAAGAGTAGACCAAGGAGGAAGAATAAAAGAAAAATAAAGAAGAGGAAGTGAAAAAGAAGTGACAGGAAGAGGATTAGAAAAATAAGAGGGAAGAAGAAAACAAGAAAAAATAGGAGGGAGAGAAAGCCAAATGAAATATGGCTAAAGATTATGTGAAACAAAGTAAGATGATAGTAGAGGCCATAATAAATAAGCACTAATAACCATGTAGTTAACATTGTAACAACTCAAGTTGCTTCTAGGAGTTGTTTGGCTTTGGGACATTCCCACAGTCACTAATTAGTGCACTATCTTCTTCCTTCCACTTACTACTATGCCACACCCAGAACCTATAGCATCCATAGAAACATTGGACACACTCCTAGTCAAACAAGAGGCTCCAATTGATGTCTCTTGGTTGCCTTTGAAGAAACAACTAGAGGGTATCATAGCTTTTTAGGAGATAATAATGTAGAAGTCCACCTATTTAGAATGAAAATAGGATTAGTTGAATGTAAAAATGTGGAGCTCAAGGCTCACCTTTGATAAGTAGTGAAGATGATTGAAGAAACCTACCTAGATTTTTCCTCTCAATTAATCAGGGACTAAGTGATGTTTGATCAACATAGGCTCAATACATTTGTTGCTGAGCTCACAAAGGATTGGTGTGCATCCTAGCAATTTTGCATAGTCAGGACATTGGGCTAGAGTATAAAGATTGAGGCCACTATTTTGATTAATCTATTAGAGGAGTATTAAATAATGATTGATATTTTATCCCTCCAAGCTCATCATATCACATAAAGTCTTCTAGAATAGAAGTAACAACTCAACAACTGTCTTTTCAGTTGTAGTGCAGATTTTACCATAGTTACAATAGCCAAGATAATCATGGATAGTAAAAATGCATTGTAGATGAAAATGACCTTACTCTCTAGGAATCATTCAATGCTAGGGATAATGGTATTATTGAATCATAAACTAGCATCATAATTTATGGCATAGTTCAATTTTAGGTCTCCAAGTAGAATATCATGCAAAAACATTAAAGTAGTTGAGTGGTGAAATACAAATAAAGGTCAATAATACAAAGATATCCATGAGAACCATTGAAGACTCAAACCTAAAACAACTTATTGAGTATCAAACACCAATGCACATCCTAATATGCATGTTCTAAGAAGTGATGCTAGACTAGCACACTTATAGAAGTGACTTGGATCTATTTTGTAGTGAGGTGGCATAGATCCTTAATGTTTCAATTTACAATGCATAATTTGAGATCTAACAAGTCATCATGCAACACAAGGCTATATAATCAGGGGATAATGATCTTGATGGATAGTCCTCTTCCACAATAATGCCATCTCCCTCCAGTTAAGTATTGTGTAAGGTGCAATTTTGAATTTTTGTATACAATTTTTATATTGGGAATGACTAGTGTGATAAATGAAGATATAATGGTTGAAAAATCATAAAGGGTAGCCACCTAGTTATTTTGACCTATTGAAAAATTGAAAGGGTGGTAATTTAGTATGCTACTTATTTGAAAACCCAAAAAAGTGGCTAAGTAGTGTGCAAAAGGTGAAAACCAAAAATGATGCCTTGAACAATTACTACGATTCTCATTAATCTATCCATTTCTACAAGTTTTGCCCCAAGTGCACATCAGATGATCCTAAAACATTATCTCAAGATGAGATAACATTTTAATTCTAAGAAAGTGTTGGGAGAAGAAAATGGATAAGTAAATCCATACAAGATATTATTTAGATATTCATGTGTTAATTTGTTGGCTATATGCATTTTATCCTATCATCCATAACTTATAAAAGGATAAGAAGATGAATAGTCTCCTATTTTAGTGCCATAGTAGTTGAAGAATGTGAATAGTTAAGGAGTAAAAATTACTATATATATGTATGCTTGTATGAAAAAAGATGATGAAATTTTGTCGAGATCAATATAGGCTATGTGGTTGAGGTTACTTGTTGTGTTTCTTATGTTTGTTCTTTGCATGTGTTTCTATGTTAATATTAGGCTTGATTCCATATAATTTACTCTAAATTCTCTATTCACTTTCATGAAGTATTGGTTAATCTTAATTCCTTCTTATCGCATGATAATTCATATCTATCATGCTTCTATTAAATATGAATTCTTTACACTATCTTGTGAACTTAAGAAAACTTAACTATCCTTATCCTTAACATGTTATATTGTATCAAGAACCTCTATTAATAATGTGATTACTTTTACCTAGTCATTTATCAATAGCTTAATTAGAGGCCCATGCTTAATCTCTCAAACAATATCTAGGTTTTATTGTATCCCATTGGTGCCTACTAGTACTACCAAGATAATACCATAATATGATTAAAATTTATTTATGTGGGCCCTATGTTATTATCATATATAGTCCCAAACAATTTGGAAAAGTATGATATCACCCATTATCTCATTTAAAGTGTGGCTAACCACTACCTTGGCCATAAATAAAATCCCTTTCCATCATTCTCCATGATAATAGGGAAAAATGAGTACAATAATATTCCCCCACTACAAGATATGATCCAACATGTGGAAACATATAGCTTGAGAAAATTAGATAATTTGTAGTGGGATACTAAAGATGCAATGCAAGTCCATGTGGTGAAGAACTAGGCAAATTTCAACATCAATACCACCATAAGGCCAACCCTAATGATGAGCTCCAACTTAACCCTATTGATGCCAAATATGTGGTCATGAATATTGATGTAACACACCCCTTTAAGTCTCAATATATTAATTAAGTATCCCTTGAGGAGAGATTTTCCCCTCTATATAAATATCATGTGTAGTCAACCACTAAGGTCATAGCCATTAGAAGGGAGCTTTCTAGGAAAATTCTATAGGGAATCTTGTAGATCAAGATTCCAAGAGAGGTTATATAATCTGTTAGTGAATAAAATCAAAATGAACTTGAAGGACTATCATCTCAAGCCTAATCCCTAATTTGAAATATATATAAAATAGGCAATAAATGCATATTATAAAATACAAATAATGTTTGTACCTTCTAATAAGATTTTCTTGAGAATTGGTCTAAAGATATTGAGCTTGGATTGTAGATGTATAAGTCTTGGTCAATACTTTATTCCTCATGTAGGAATCACCTCTCCTTGTTTTCACATGATTCTTGGCTTGGCTTGGCTTTCACATGAGAATTCATTGAAGCTCCTTGTATAATTTGAAAAAGTAAATTTTCATGAAGAAGGTTGTCTATAATGGATAAAGGCCCTTTTATTTATATATATATTTTTGGATGTTTTGATCCATTTATTTGAGATAAATATCAATGGTGGAGGATAATGAGAGAGTTGGTTCAGTTCTATATAAGGAACAAGAAAAAAAAATAGAGAGCTTAACATAGATAAATATTTAAACACACTATATTATAGTATTCACACTCTATTATCTCATTCAAACACATTTACAAACATATAGATATGGGAATCTGACTCCTATAATTAAGGATTCACATATCTCTATAAAATCTCACCTATGAAACTCCCAATCTCTAATAATAATACCAAACCTATTCACATATTTATTGTTATATTAACATTAAAAAATATTACTATTAGTATTAAATGGTTTATGGTAACTAAACTAACTCACATAAAATAATAATGTTACTAGATATTAATCTATAACATTCACCCCCTTAACATTATTATCCCTAGTTGCACCCCCTTAATTTGAACATGGGGATAATATCATCCTATACTACATATGAATTTATGATTGTGTGATTTTTCAAAGGATCACAAACCTAAAAAATGGTTTTTCCATGGCTAACCAAAAACCAATGATACTTTTTCCCATGCCTTACCCAAAACCAACGATGGTTTATCCCATGGCTAGCCACCAACCAAGTGGTTTTTTTGATTTATCACAAACAATGTCATATATGCAAGTACATATTTAATTCCCATCATTTTCTAACTTAGAAAGATTACAAAAGGAAATATCAAAAGGGATTATTCAAATAGGATTGCACTTCTATTCTTACTCAAGTACACATGCTGAAATAGAATCTATCACACCACACTAAAATTCACACAACTATAAAAAAATGCCACTAAATCATTGGTGTGGCCCTATTATTGGTAATTGATGAGAGATCACTAAAAGGCCTCAAATTTGTTGTGCCTCCATCTTCCATTATAAAAAACTTAGCTGATGTATCGATGAATTTCAACCTTTGCATGTCATTTTTGAGGAAAAAACTCTCCCACAAACATAACTGACATATATGACTTAGGATGTTAGGTTCACTTGATAATGAATATGTCCAAGATATTATTTTTTATAATATGATGAATTGTAATTAATAATGCTCTAGAATAACTTAGACACCATATTATGGACCCAATAGTACTTATATGAATTATTCGACTTAACTCTTTTGACAAATACATTACTCATGACACTTTTAAAATTTTATAGAATTTTAACTTACATCTTTTGATAATACATTTTTATAAAATAAAAAATAACCTAAATATGCTAAACTTAAAACTAAATAAATTAAAATACCAAATGACCTTGAAACATAAAGGATTTTTAATAGTTATTTGACTCAAGTGATGTTAATAGACTAAACCTATCATCTCATTAAAAGATAATAAAAAGAAACTACTATATCTTAAAAATAAATGACTTAATACCTTTATATGACACTTTGCATGGAATAGAAAACAACAGGTATGATTAGTAAAATCAATTCAAGAAATCTGAGAATAAAATGGAAGTTCTTTTGCACCAAAAGTGGATCCATCAAGTCGAGAAGATGTGATTTGATTCCAACTTAGAATGGAGAGTTCATGTAGATCAAATAAGGATAAAACCAAGATCCAAATTATAAGGAACTTCATTTTGTGATTTCACTAGATTAGTTTGCTTTGTATCTGATGATAGTTGATTGAGCGATGGAATGCATAGTCATTAATCATCACATAAGAAATATGCCTATTTACATTTTCTATTAAAAAATGTCAGGATAAATAAAAAAATTATTGAAAACTATGTGGCTTGCATAGGAACAACTATACACACATATTTCATAGGAAAGGATCAACATAAAACTATAGCTCCATGAATTAAAGTGATAGACTGTGTATTAGTCATAAGAATGATTATGTTTTGAGCTAAGAAGTTTATGTATACATCAAAAGCAAGGGAAAGTTATGTGAAGACTATTTGAAACATATTTAAATGTTAGTTATAATTTTATTTTAATTAAATTCAAGTTATTATGTGTTTTTAGAGTTATCTTAATACTTTTGTATGTAGATTCTAAAGTAAACCCTATAGAGTATTGTGACTACATATACAATTAAATCAAACCCTAGTGAGAAATGATGAATAGAGGAGAATAAATAAGATACAATGAATGGACAGGGGTATATATATTTTCTATAGAGCTTTTTCAAACATTAAAATAGTATGAAACACATTTTAGGTTTGAAACATCATTTTGTTCCTTCTCAGGTTGTTACAAACAAAGATAACCCTATATTAGGGGTTTCACATTAAAAATTACTTTGTGAACATTCCAACCATCCAAAAACTCAAAAATTTGGTAGTTATTTAAGGTTTAATGTGAATAAATATATTTTATGGTTTTCAAGTTGAAATAATATGGCGGTGTACAAAATAGGAGGACTGTGTGGAAGATAGGGGTTTATAGGCCTAATTAGGCCTAAACAAAGCCTAAATAGTGATTTTTAAGAATATCTAAGTCAAGAAACTTCATTAGTATATATTATTCGATAAAGGGTATTGGAAATAAGTTTAGTGTATGCACATAAATTCATTTGCTATAACTATTCTAATTATTCTTGCAAATTTATCCCTTTCCTAGACATTTATCTATATCCCTTCAATATTATTCATTAATTAACCTTATATCATCCCCACTAATACATTAATTCCCCTAATAATCTCTTAATCCACTCTTAGTCATTATTTAGTAATTTTAAATTCCCAAAACCCACCTACCTAACTATTCCTAGGCTTTCCTATAAGCCTACCCCCCAAGATTCTCTAGAATCCCCTAATCACCTATCTAATATATGCCTAATCATCTTTAACCCTCCCAAAGAGATTATAGAGGTTTTTACTTATATAACCTTTTATCCTATATAATCTTCTAATAATTTTAAAATTCCTTGGATAATCCTTAACAATTGATCTCTAATGGCCCAAGATTGAATTCTAACCATTGATCCTTCGCTCCATATTTTATATAAATAAGAACACTCCTCCATTAGAAGAAAACATTGAATCCATAAAGTATTCATGTCCATATGATCAACTAAAAAAAAGAAGCATCTAAAAAATCCATGTCAAATTCTTGACTCCATAATCCATGATTAAGAAATCATAATGTCAAAATTCTAAGTCTAAGGTAAATCTCAATTCAATCCTCTTGCTTTCCTATCTCTTTAATATTGGTTTGGATCAATTAACTTTAGGATTATAATGATGGTTTGAATGGTTCATTCACATATTTGAATTTGAGTCTAATGTATCTAGATCTTATTTAAGTAGTTGGATTATGGTGATCACGATGGGACTACACTCCCAATTTAATCATTTAGCTTGATAGAAGTGTTTTTTTAAACTTGTAGGATTAACTGGTGGAAGAAAAGAGCCATATTTTGACTAAAATTGTATGCATAGGTGAAACCCACAATATTGCTCTGCAACTCATGACATTGTAGTCACAATTTTGTCCCAAAAGTCACGATTTTGTGTTAACCATCTAACTTGACCACTAACAATTTATTTGAACCTAACAATTTTTTTACCTTTCAAAAATATCATGACTCACAAGTTGTGAATTTGCATATAAAATCATAGTTTTGAATAACAAGTCATGATATTGTGTCTAACCCTTAATGACTAATAGTTTTCAAACTATTATAGGTTTTTGACTGATGATAAAATCGTGACTTCATAACTTGTAGCATTTCACTAGTAATAGTGGTATTGTTTTACTAATCATGGTTTTGAAATAAAATAGGTCTGGTTGAGATTCAAGTGTTTAACTACTAATCTACAATATTGTAGATTTGGAAGTTACAATATTGACTTGTAAGTCATAGTATTACAACTATAGTTGTAACATTGTAATTTCTTCCAAATTTTCTAATAGTTATCTTTTGACACTTCACTTTTAGGTTTAATCTAGTAATTTTTTTCTTTATATGGTTGTCAGTAATCATCTAATCTATCATATAAATCCATTTTTTTAAAATCTCATTTAAGTGGTTTAGATTTTGAGATATATATTACTAACCACATTCTAAATAATTAGGTTTTTTGTCTATATAAAATTATTATGTGATCATTTATAGGGTCAACAAAATGTCCTAGGCAAGATTATTTAAAATCCAAACATCATAGTCTTGGCCTTTTTACTAGCCTCTAAAAAATTGCTAATCAAGTAATCATGTTATTGATATGAGAATCATGATATTTCATATCCAATAGCAATATTATTATTTATTCATCTTAGGGTTATTTTGTTTACTATGTTATATTTTCAAATTCATACAATAGATTTTAGGATAGCTCTAATTAGGGAAAAACCTTGTTATTATGTAGATTGTGTTTGGATTGTCCATTTTTATGAAAAAAAATCCTATCTTGATAAAAATATTGATACATCATCCTATGACTAATATAGGTATTTGTTGGTATTTATTAGGCATTTATATGTCTTAAGACATCTGGGTTAACTTGTCATGAACATTTCAACATCTAATTCGGTCTATAGTATAGTAAAAAATTAGATTACTTAAAAAATTTAGACTTTTTTGCAATATCACTAATCTTATAGTCATGATATCACCCTATGAGTCACAATATTTCATAAACAGTCATGGTTTTGAAAACTAGCCATCATGGTTAACTACCTTTAGCAAATTTTGATATTGCACTGGTATTTATGATATTGTTGTACAAACTTAAGATTTTAAATCAATATTGACTTCAAAATTATCCTTTTTGGGTGTATTTTTAGAGTCATTTTCTATGAATTTTGAGTCATTCCAAGCCTCCCATAAGGCCCCTTGATCTCACTAGGGGTTAGCTTCCCCAGACCCCCACATCATGGCCTACTTACCCAAAGCAGTTATAGATCCAAATCATGATTTTTTAGGGTGTTTTCTTAAGGCCTATTAGACTAAAATTTGTTTCTTATAAGGGTGGACCTAAAAGCTATTTTTTAAATCTAAAACCTTTTACAAGTCATTATTCTGGTATAACATTGTGTCTTATAGGTTTTACCTCAATATTATCACTTAAACTACTAATCATTTATCTTGTAAGTTACCTCTTTAAAAGTGCCAATCAAACTACTAATTGTCTTCTTGCAGGCCACCTGTCAAAGACCCCTTTTGGCATTTTGAAAATCTTTTATTTGAATCATTTGAATCATTATGTCTTACATCTTGTGTATATCTCTTTAATCATTTTAATCATTTTTATTACATCTTGTTAATATCTCACACCTTAAATAATCAGTTAATTAAACCTTTTTATCTTCTTGTTTGTCACCTGAGGGATAAGGTGGTGTATGTTCTCCTCTTTGCATCCTTGTAGTGATTCTTAAAGGATCAAAAACTAGCCATAAACCCTCTCATTTTATTTTCTAGGGGAAACATGACATGTAATTGACACCCACACACTTGCCATAGTCTTAGTGGGATAATGATCATGGATTTCACCACCATATACTAATCTATACTCTATGTTTTGGTGGAGTATAAATATCATGGGAAACTATTGTTAGGCTAAGCAGTTGGCCCCATATAGGTCATCTATGAATGGGAAGATTTAACTCTCTAAACTAGGTATTAGACAACACCCTATATGGAATTGGGCCCTATCATACCTAGCATATATCAAGGGCACCCATGGAGAACCCATTCAGCCTAGCATAGGAACTTGTAGTCATAACAGGTGACTTATTACCAAAGTCAAGATCAGCTCCTAAATAGACATCAAGTGTAGATGGGGTTAATAGCATTTGGAATATTTTGTAATGGGTCACCGACCTACAACCTCACTTGTGATGCTGTTATATAGTATAACTATCGTGTTACATACCCTTGAGTTTACTAATAATATTTTTATGGTTTGTATGATTTTGTGAGTGTCATGCTGAACCTATGTTGTTTTTGAGCCAAGTCAGCCTTTTACCCAAACCTATACACACCTATCTAGGTATTTTACACATATCATCATTATATCACTATGTACATCCTTATCATCATATTCTTGTACATATTGTATTTAAAAATTCTTTTACTTTTCTCATCTTATCTCTTATCACCCTGTTATATTAATCACATCCTAGTCTAGTAACATCAATCCATCATTAGTCATATCTCCATCAGTTACATATCCCAATCTAGTCTTTTCATCCCACTATCACATCTTATCATAGTCTAATCTAATATTTATAAACTTATCCCTAAAAACATCATATTTGTCACTTAATTCCATCTTACTTATAACCAATATTGATCACCTCCTACTCTAGCCTCATCCATCCACATCACCTACATATCCAAATCATATTGTGACATCAACATCTTATCCTAAGTCCACTTTATCCATAACCAATCATTTACCTTTATCTTGTCTTGGCTATTCACCTTATCAACCTAGTCTTGATCATAGTCCAACCCAATTCATCCCCTTATCTTTACTAATCCCCCCATGTCTTTAATCATCCTTTGGTCATCATCCACATTGGTAAAACACTCTTGTCATATCAGGGTCATTATCATTTGTTTATTTATCTCTCATCAAGTTTTAATCATGATCACAATTCTATCATAATCAAAAATCTATCAATCTATTTATCTAATATTTTCATCATATTTGAGTCAATCATATTAGTATATATATATCCTTAATTCAATCAATACACAATTAAAATTAGTCTCTTAGGCTAATCTAAATTCTCATCCAATCTTGAAACTTGTTATAGCTCACTTAGTCGAACCCAATCATCAAGGTCTAGCTCACATATTAATTTTGTCTACTTGATCAAATATCACATCACATCACAGATCAAATCAAACTTGAGATAGGACTAATAGAAGCCTTTGTCCTAATTTTTTCCACACATCCCATCTTCAACCCTTAGTATTTCCATTTAATCCCCTACACTTATTTATTAGGGACAAAAACTCCACATCATCCATACTTTCTCCCATCATTTTTCATGACATCCAAATCAAATTTGTTCAATGCTCTGATTGAATAATGCCTCATTACCAATAGGGATATGCTCCTATCATGCTTCCTTGAGATGAGCACTCCATATCCAATAGACTTCGACCCTAGCCATCCACCATTACCTCTAGTCTAAATGCATCCATGTGAGTCCCATTCAAATGCTCTTTTCAATATTCATATCTAGTCATCTATCACTTCATATACTATCAAAGGGAATCCTAGGTTGTACACCTCATCCATTACAAGTCCACACATCCAATCAAACTAATAAAAAATTGATCTAAATTCCAATGATTCCACATCTAAATCATGAAGTTAAGAGAGCCCCTATAATTCTCTTCCTCTATCCTTAGAAGCCCTCTTCCATCAACTCATTGTTGCTAACATGATTTTCCATCTACCCATACAACACCTTGATCCTACTAAGCCTAATCCATCTTGGTATAAATCTAATCAATACTATGTATATCATCAAACTTCGGGGCATACCATTAATCAATGTCATAATTTTTAAAACTATGTCCAAGACTTCATTGACCATGGTGATATAGAACTCAAGAATGAATCAGATGAATCCATTTCCTTGGGTGAAAAAGAAGAGGAATTCCAATATTCCATTCCCAATCACAATCAAGCCTTTCCTTCTCTAAGCCAAGGTCAAGATAGTACATCCATCTTCCATAGTTCCCCCATATTTGACAAATCTTCTATTGAAAATGAATCTATTCCCCATGAGTCTAGTCCTCCCGTGTCTCATGAGTCTTTTTATGGGCCTATCTTTATTAAATCCATTGTTACTCCATAATTTTCACCTCACCCATCATGTCAAAAACCCTATGTTGAGAGATCAATTATGGATAATAAGTCTCCTACAAACAACATCATGTCATGTACATTAGAGTTAGTATCAGAGTCAATACAAGTATTGTCTATATCAAGATCATGTTCAACACTAGTATCTAAATTATATTCCTCATTAGAAACTTCATCCTTCATATATATTACAATAGATTCTATCTATGCTTACCCTTTTGAATATACCTCTAATTTGGATGATAATCAATCACTAGGCATATCTTTTGATCATCATGATGAAGTCATAACAGAGTTCTTGCAAGCTTTATCTATTGAAGGTAGATAAAGTGGATTGGATCCTACCTTAAACATGTGTATTTCAACTAGTCTTAGTGATCCTTTTGCTGATCTTGAGGATATTTTCTTTGATATCAAAATTGAGTCTCCTATAAACCCCTATGAAGACTATGTTGACCCATCACCATTCATTGACCTCATCATGTCATCTCTACTACCTTCATCCATTGTTAATCCTTTTCTTCTCATCGATGATCATTTAATCACTTCCTATCATAATGAAAAATAGAAACATACATTGTTGGAATCTTCCTTGAGTAATATAACATGTGATATAAATAGAAAGATCCAAGACCATATTCCAAAATTCATAAATCATGATAAAATAACCTTTGATCCCATAAATCAAAATAATAAAAATTTAAATCATCGACCTAATCATAAAGTTTATTTACCTAGTGAAGCCTAAAATTAGGCACCAAAGAACTATCAAATTCAAAATAATCCTCATCTATCAAGTCAAAAATCACTCTCCTCTAGTGAAGCCTAAAATTAGGCTTTAAGGGGAAATCAAAGTCAAATCCAATCCAAAAATAATGTTTATAGCACTATCAATATTCCTGATCATCCTTCAAATAATCAGATCAAAGATCAATCATAAAATCAAAGTGTCTTAGATCTCTTAGAATATTTTTTCACATGGCACCAATAAAATGTGGAATATCCAACATATCCAAAGATATGTGCAACTACTATTCCTAATCCTCTACCACCTATCACATCTTCCTATCATGATCCCATGATCCCATCAAGTCCTACCATCCATTCCAATCCATTAATCCCCAATCAAGATCCATATCTAATCCAATCCATACCTCATATCACCTTCTTGGGCAGTATTGTCTCTTATAAGGGTGATGAAGACACTTGGTCTAGATATCCAGAGGGGTCTCAATCAAGAATCATTGAAGATCACAAGGACATTAATACATATAGTGGTGATAACATGATCCTTGCATAATAAATATCTATAATAGGTATTATATAAATATCCATTTATTTTTAGCATTCTTGCATCTCAAACACATATAAAATAAGTCAAGATGCTCAAAAAATCATAAAGTCAAAAAAAATTGCTCAAAGGTGAAAACTAGTCTTCTGACATCTTGGGCAAGTAGCATAATGAAAACTAATTTCTAGCATCATGGTAAAATAATATTTTGTCTATATTTTACCTCAATAGTTAGGGGAAAAATCCATCCTACTTATCATATCCCTTATCCACCTTGTCTATATCACCCATCCTTATCCATCTTATCCCTTGGTCCATTATTCATACCCCTCATCTTCCAGCATATCATTCATCCTATCTCTCATTCCTTCCCATCTTTAAATTCATAAGGAAGAATATTTTTTGAGAAATGTTCTAAAATCATCTTGGCATACTCTCTAATAGACACTCAAGAAACTAGATATCTGGTTCTTTAATGATGAAATCATTGAAAATGCCTAGTCTAGTCTTCTTTAGTCCTCATCTACTTCTCTTAGCATCACCCTCATCCTTTTTTCATCCCATCCATTATTCCATCCATAATTATCTTGATTACTAGGCTTGATGTTACCTTTTCTAGTAACCCCATTTGAATGGCGTACATGAATATCCTAGAAAGTGCTAAAAATTAAAATATTCTAAAAACCCTAAAAATCATAAAATTTAAAAAATCCAAAAATAGTCCATGGTGTCTTGTCTTATGTCATTTACCATTGTTGAATCCATATCTATGTATTTCATCTTCAAAATCATGTCATCCATCCCATTATTCAAAACCAACGGCAAATCTAGTCTATATCGAGCTAGTATTGACATAGTCTCACTTTCAACTTAATTTTTCTTATGTCTCTCATCTAACTCTTCAAATCTTTATCCTAATATTAATATTTATCTTTCAATTTTGTGCTGCATTGTGTCTCTTTTTTATTTTGGGTAATGAATGAGGATGCTATGAGGTCACCAAATCTATAATAATTCTTTTAGGTGCCTTCGATGATGTATAGTTCACTATTTGCCCCTTTTTTTGCAATTTAGCAGCACTTCCCCTTGGTCATGCTTATATCATAGGGAAACTTACCAAGTTATATATTTATCAGATTGTTTAGACTATGATGAGCCTTATGACAATTGTGATGGATTGATCATCTACACCCTCATCATTTATCTAATCATCTACCCATCCTTATTTCTCATTACTGATGTAATCCTCATGACCCATTTGACTAACATCCAAAATTTTATCCTTATATCACCATCTGATTCATATCCTTTAATATCTAACATCACCCTCTAATCACTAATCATAGTCATCATTATCATCTTCCACTCTATCATTATCATTTCTCCTGTATTTAGAACTACATCAGCTTGAGGTCTTTTCATACTATGTAAGAGGCACTTAGCTACTTTTTATTGGTCATGGATAGCTCAACCACTCTTAATTTTTCCTTTTCTCATCATTTTTCTCTTGTCTTTCATCAACCTTGAGTCTTGAATTAGTCAAATCATTGAGCTATCACATCAATATTTAATTGACCAATCTCTTAATCACTCACCATCTTCTTAATCATCTCCCTAACCTTTTCATCAATCACCCACACCTATCAATTGAGACCAAAAAAATGAAAACATCCATTTTTTATTTCATCATTCATCCATCATCATTTATAGTTTATGGTTCTTCACTTGATTGGGACATAACCAGGACTGTAACTTCATCTCTTTCTCCCTTGCATGTGTATTTACAAATGGAATCATCACTCTTAATCACATTATAGATAATTGATTTTATGCATAGTAGTCTCATTCTTCCCATTCATCTTTTGGTCACTCAATTATATTATTTCTTATAACCCATCTCCTTCATCATGTTTATCAACTTTATCCTTGAGCTCTACTCATCAATCTTATTAACTCCTTGTCCTATCCTAACCTACAAATCTATATTGCATGCATCCTTATTTGGGGTACATATAAATATTATGGAATTTTAATCTTATCATCATCATGTTATGATTGATTCCCCCTTGGGATGTGTCGATAACTATAACATAGTAATTCTCACTCCCTATGCATATGACTTTGCCAGGGGCATCATCACTTTATAGCTCAACTTCTCAATTAAAATTAATCATCTTCATATTCTATCCCACATCTTACATTCCATCCCCTTATTTATTCATTGCATCCCACCCTTTGTTTCTTCTTTTGAGTGGCCATTCATCTCATTATTTCATACATGTCCCCTCAAGGGGGCATCATATCCACTAACATAATCTACTAATATTTAATGGTTTTTATTTGAAATAACATTACTCCTTCACTTAATCCACTCACAATTCCATTTCAAAGAAAGGAAAAATGTATTCACCTAATTATGCTTGCCTTAACTATTCTAATTAATCCCTCTAATTTATCCCCTTCTTAGCCATTTATCTAATATCTCCTTTCAATATTCTTCATTCACTAACCTTATATCATCCCCACCAATTCATTAATTCCTCTAATCATCTCTTAATCTTATTATAATCTATCTTATTTATTATTTGGAAATTTTAAATTCCCAAATCCTACCTGCCTACCTATTCCTAGGATTTCCTATAAGCATATCCCACATACATTCTCTACAACCCCCTAATCACCTATCTAATCTATCCCTAATCATGCTTAACCCTACCAAATATATTTTAGAGGTTTATACCTCTAGAACCTTCTCTCCTATAGAATCCTCCAAGGAATTTTAAATTCCTTGGATAATCCTCAACCATTAATTTCCAATAGCCCAAGATTAAATTCTAGCCATTGATCCTTCCCTCCATATTATATGTAAACAATACCACCCTTTCATTATAGCCAACCATTGAATCCCAAAAGTCTCCATATCCATATGATTAACTAGAAACAAGAAGTATCTATAAAATCCATGTCAAATTCATGAATCCATAATCCATGATCAAGCAATCAAAATGTTGAAATTCTATGTCTAAGGTAAATATCAATCCAATCCTCTTGCTTTCCTATCTATTTTATCTTGGTTTAAATCAATTAGATTTAGGATTAGAATTTTGGTTTTAATAGTTCATTAATATATTTGAATTTTATTCTAATGTCTCTAGATCTTACTTAGGTAGTTGGACATTTTGGATTTTTAAATTGCATGATTTAATCCATTATGATATAAATTACTACTACATCTAGTTTCCCAAGATGAGATTGTACCTATCCATAGAATGGAAAACAACCCTAAAAAAGGCTACTAAAAATCCTTGACTATGAAAGGAAATAATGAATAGTAAGGAGTTATATTTGGAGGTTTTATGGATTAGTTAGAGGAAAGTAAATAGGACTTGAATTAGTGAAATATGACTGTGAATGATCTTAAGGACACCAAAAGGAAAGATAAGCATTGACTCTTACCACAATATTGGAATGTTATGAAGAGAAAGAGGAGAAGTAGGCTACTAGAGAGAATGGGGAATGTGAGAGTGAAAGATGGTGATTGTAGATTGAGTAGAAAGTACTAAGGATAGAGAGGATAAAGGAAACAAGTAGAGTACAGTGCCTTCTTTAGAGAGAGAGGGATGAAGAACATAGAGAAGAGATAAAAGTAACAAAGATAAAGAACATAAGATAGATCTACGTGTTATGGTATAGGTAAAGGTACATATGATTTATGTTTCCATCCATAATAGAAAATTTATACAAAGACATCTACATCATTTGGTATTAGAGAGAGAAGCTCATTGGGAAGAATATAAAGAAGATTTCAAGCAAAGAAAGGTACATATTTTTTTAATTTTCATCATATGTATTTGATCAATTCATGAAAGAGTGTTGAAAGTTGTTGGAAGGTTACTAAAGAAGGTTTCAAGAATGGATAGAGAGGCAAAAAAGTAAGATTGTGTGGAAAAATTCCTTAAGCCATAGAGGCTTGGTGAGAGAGAGAGAAAGTTCAAGGACAGCTTGAATATATAAGAGAGAGACCCAAGTGAGGTTAAGGAGACAAGTAATATTTCTAGTGAAAGATCAAAAGGAGAAATTTCAAGGAAAGCTTGAATATAGAAGAGAGAGACCCAAGTGAGGTTAAGGAGATAAGTAATATTGCTAAGAAGATATGTCTAGGTGAGACCTAGAGAGAGAGTGAAGATAGAGAGAGTGAAAAGAGTGAAAGAGAGATGAAGGGCTTGAATCAATAATGTTGACACAAGGAAGTAAAGAAAGAAAAAGTTGATAAGAGGGAGATTGTTGAGTTGAAGGTAGTCTTGACAAGTTTAGAACAAGTTTTAGAGGAGATGAGACCAAATTTTTTAATTGGAATTATAAAAATAGTGAGATGGCGTCTTAAGGAAATGGTGATGATGAATAAAAGGCAAGAAAAAGTGGGAAAAGTGAGGAGATAGTTGAGAGTGTTGACCAAGAAGCCTAAGAAGATAGAAAAGGGGGAAAATAAGCCTCATGAATTTTAAACTAATTATGTTTTGACATGTGTGTATGCAAGAGTAAGAGTAGATGAAGGAGATGAGTTATTTGGGCCAATGCATAGGCCCCAAAAAGAACAAAAATCACTTGATCAAGTAGAGATCAAGAGCAACATAGATTAATTTTATGAATAAATAGAGGCTAAGGACAAGAGATAAAAGGAAGATAATGGAACACAAGTTGACAAGTAAAGGAGAGAAGAGAATACAATAATTGAATAGAGTTCAAAAGTATTGATTGTAAGTAGCAAGGAGTAGGTATAGATAGTCAAACATAATGAGCTGAGTAATTAATTTTGTGAACCTCAAGAAATGGTTATTACAGTCAACAATGAAACTTTTAAAATATGATTACAAAGTTGTCTAGTTAGATATCCTTCATAGATAATGTGGAGTATTTAATAGAGTTTACTAAGAAATTTAACATGTTAAAAGAGTTTGATTTATAAAGTGAAGTGATTGATCAGACATAGAATGAACAAAAACAAGGGAGTAATAATGAATTTGAAGAGGTTGACAATATTGTAGGTAAGATGATGGAACAACAAGAAACAATTCGTGAGGTAAAAGATGTAGTAAAAAAAATTATAAATTAGAAAGCAAGATGTAAACAAGGAGAAGAGTTAAGTATACCTCAAAGGCATGAGGAGATAAATGTTTTATTTAATTAATTGTTTTTCATTTTAGGTATAACTTGGATGAAGATAGAAAGAGGGAAGAATAAGTACAAGTGTGGACTAGGAGAGCATGTCCATTTACATGAGAGACTAGTTAAACTAGTAATTAAGACATAAGGAGTTATACATTCCTAAAGTAGGCCTTGGTATCTAGGAGGCCATGGAATTTAGAGAATGATTTATTAAGGAGAAGTGATGCTAAGAAAGATTCAAGGACAATCATTCATAAGAATATATATTTAACTTTCAAGAATAGTTTCTTTTGCCCCTTGGTGGTATGATACAGGGGCATATTTAATGTCTCAATTTTGAGTTGTGTTGGGTGGTAGGGGTCATTTAGAGTGTGTTTGTCATGGTTATGATTCATATAAGTATTTATAATTTGAAATTGGCATTTTCTCACCATTTCTAAAAATTTGAAAATTTAAATTCTTGTGTCAAGTTTGGGTCCTCAATGATTTTTGAAAGAGATTTAGTAATTTAATCTTGTTGATTTAGGATCTATAAGGGGGTCAATGTCACTTTATTAAATATTTAAGTCACATTTGAGTCATTTATATAGGTTTGTTAGGTGTTTTGATGCTTGTCAATGTTGTTGAGAGGGAGTAAAAGAATCCTTTGAGGTAGTTATAAATTAAAAAAATACGTAAATGTCTATATTTTGGGAGAGTAATTTGAGAGAGTAGTATGAGGAGGTATGAATGTAAATGGAATAAAATCAAGATAACACCTCCATTTTGTTATTGAAGTAGACCTTCTCAATCCTTTTGTTTCTTGAGTAATGAATACAAGAACTGTGTATATATGCAGAAAAAGGAGAGATATTAAAGAATGTTATTTTTTAGTCCAATGTGAAGTGAATTATAATGGATTATTAGTGAAATGTATGCTGATTATATGTAATTTAAAGATATTTTTTCTTATTTTTGATAGCCAATCGAAGATACCCTATGTTTCGTGATTTGTGTCTAAGAACATTTTAATATGTTCATTAATGTAAGGAAAAATTTGTGGAATGGTGTTTGATACATATTTATATATTAACCTATGGGAGAAATATCTAAGAAAAGAAGAGGAAAAAGTTCCAACATTTGTAAGGAAAATTTGTATACTGTGTGTTAGTCATAAGGATGACTATGTTTTGAGACAATAAGTTTGTGTATACATCAAATGCAAGGGAAGCTTCTGTGAAGACTATTTGAAAAATATATAAATATTGGTAAGCATTTTATTTTAATGAACTTCAAGTTCTTATGTGTTTCTACAACTATCTTAATACTTATGTGTGTAGATTCCAAAGTAAACCATGTAGAGTACTATGGCTACATATAAAATCAAACCAAACCTTGGTGAGAAATGATGAATACAGGAGACTAAAGAAGATCCAATGAATAGAGAAATGTATATAGAGTTTATACAAAAATTTCCAACCATCAAACTGATATAAAATGCATTTTGAAGTTTTAAAATAATTTTGTTCCTTCTCAAGTTATTGCAGACATGGATAACCATGTGTTAAGCACGTAATATACTGAGAGGGGGGGTGAATCAATATATCATATGTCTTATAAAAAATTTCCTTAATAAAATTCACTTAATCAAACAATAATCATCACACAAGATAGAGAGAGACACTAGATATAATGTGGAAAACCAATGTGGGAAAAACCACAGAGAACAATCTCAAGTATATGAATGAGAAACAACCCAAACAATATTCACAAACCAAACTTACAGGAGCACCATACCCCTTTACCGAGCACCAACCTAGCTATTGTTCATGAGCACCAACCCACAAGAGCACCATACCCATTTTTTGAGCACCAACCCAGCTACTATTCATGAGCACCAACCCACAAGAGCACCAACTCCTTTGTGTATACCACACACCTATCTCTCAATGTTGCTATATCAACAAATGATAGTTCAATACAACATCTCTTTCCTCTCTCTCACCTTTGCTCTTCTAAGCTAGATATAAAAAATACAAATCATATTCAACTCTCAAAATTGCTCTTCTAAGCTAGATAATACAATATCAAATCAACCTCTTTCTTTTCATATTACAAATGGCTTCTCAAGCCTTTATTTATATCTTTCCAAATGACCTTTGGCCTTCCCCATTTGTGACCCTTCAATCCTCATGGAAAATGGTGCCAAACTTGGATGACCCTTCATATTCAAGCCTTTGAAAAGTCATGTGGTGACCCTTCATGACCAAAAACGTCCTTCCCACTTTTGTCCTTATCTTTGGTGACTTTTCGTATTCCTCAAAGTGTCCCTTCATGAGAAATTGTGCACTTACTCTTTTGTATTCACTTGGTGACTCTTGGTATTCCCCAAGATGACTCTTCATGTGAAAATGCATCCCATCCTTCTTTTGTCTTTACCCCGTGGCTCTTCGCCTTCTCCATGGGCCCTTCTTTTGTCTCATATGCAACCAAAAATATATTCATTAATATTAAATAAATATTAACTCATATTAGCCAAGATATATTTATTACAAACAACATTAAATGCAATGGGGCCCTTATCACCAATAATGCTAAGCCTTTGACATCAATGACAATATTTCCAACAATCTCCCTCTTTTTCATTGATGGCAACCTCAATCCTGAAATCACCACATCCTATCACCTACACATACTGTCATCTAAAAACATACAGTAACTCCCCCTTACTATAGCAACCTATACCTATTCCTTCTACCTATTTTTTGCACCTATACCTATACCTATTTTTGCACTTGTATTTGTACCTATTATTCTTCCCCTTTGACATCAATGACAAAGGGCCTACCTGGAGCTAACACTTAGCTCCCCCTCAACTGATGCTAAACCTCAATGGCATGAAGTAAAGAAAATTACTCCTAACTTCTCTCACAGATATTCAAATGTGTCTTTTGGTAGTGCCTTTGTGAAAATATCTACAATTTGCTCTATAGTACTAATATATTCCAACTTAACCTATTAATCTGCACCCTGCTCTCTCAAGAAGTGATATCTAATGGGAATATGTTTTGATCTTGAATGCATTACTAGATTTTTTGAAATATTTATAGCACTTGTGTTATCACAAAAAATGGAAATAGGTTCATCATACTTTACCTTGATATCTTCCAAAGTTTGCTTCATCCAAAGCACTTGAGTACAACATAATACTACTACAATATATTCTGCTTCAGCTATAGAAAGTGATATTGAGTTCTACTTCTTGCTTAGCCATGATACTAAGCTATCACCAAGGAAGAAAGCTCCTCCACTTGTACTCTTTCTATCATCTAAGCACCCCACCCAATCTAAATCTGTATAAGCAACTAAAGTGAAATCTTTTCCTGTGGGATACCATAATCCAATGTCCCCTTGATATATTTGAATATTCTTTTCACCAACTGAACATGACTATCTCTTAGAGATGACTGGTATCTTGCAACCATACCTATTGCATGCATGACGTCTGTTCTCGATGCTGTCAAATATAAAATACTACCAATCATATATCTATACAAAGATTGATCTATAACAAGTGAATCTTCATCCTTTCTCACCTTATTTCCTATACACATAGGTGTGCCAATTGGTACACAATCCTCAAAACCAAATTCCTTCAACATTTCCTTGGCATATTTACTTTGCGATATAAAAATTCTTTTATTTGATTGAAATATTTGTAATCCTAAGAAAAATAATAATTCTCCAAGAATAGACATCTCAAATTCTTTTTGCATTCTATCAAAAAATTATGTTATCATTTTTTCAATATTTCCTCTAAAAATGATATCATCAACATATACCACAACAATCAATTGATGCTCACCTTTTATTTTGATGTAAAGATTACTATCAGCAAAATCCTCTCTTGAATTTTTGATCTTGTAGGTACTTATCAAGTCTTGCATACCAAGCTCTGGGAGCTTGTTTTAATACATACAATGCTTTCTTCAATCTGCATACATGATTACTAATATTTGAGAGAATAAACCCCTCAGGCTACTCAATGTAGACCTCTTCTTCAAGATTCCCATTTAAGAAGGCAAATTTGACATCCATCTGAAATACTTTGAAATTTTTAAATACTACATATGTAAGAAACATTCTAATAGCCTCTAACCTTGCTACTGGTGCAAAAGTTTCTTCAAAATCTATTCCCTCAATCTGAGCATATCCTTTACATACTAATCTTGCTTTATTTCTGGTTACTTCTCCATTTTCATTCAACTTATTTCTATAAGCCCATTTTGTTCCTATCACATTGTGATCTTTTGGTCTAGGCACTAATTCCCAAGTATCATTATTTTCTATCTAATCTAATTCTTCATCCATAGCCTTAACCCAATGCTCATCATGTCTAGCTTTTGAAAAATTTCTAGGCTGAATTTTAGATAACAAAGAAAAATTAACTTGTTCAGATTTACTTACCATCATTCTTTTGGTGCAAATTCCTTCTTTTATATCCTTGATGATGTCACTTTCATTATGATTTTTATGAACATATTTGGATGGAGTCTTGGTGCCCTTTTTCTCCTCCTTTTCCTCATCTTCATCTTATTCTTCGAATCCTTCCTCTTCAATGATTTTAAGAATGTCTACTAGATCACTGATCTTTTGTGTTCCATCTTCTTCTATCCTGACACTTGCACTTTCAACAATTTTCTTGGTTCTTTTGTTGTAACATTTATAATATTTAATTTTGAAATAATAACCAATAAATATACCTTCATCTGCTCTGGATTCAAACTTACCAAGTTTTTCATCGATTCTCTTTATGAAGCATTTGCTACTGAAAACTCTAAAATAATCAACTATTGTTGGTTTGTCTTTCCATAGCTCATAAGGAGTCTTGTCACTATTGAATCTTAATAAAGCTCTATTCTGAATATTCACTACTATACCAACCACCTCTCTCCAATATTTATTTGCTATCTTGGATTCATTTAGCATTATCCTTGCCATCTCCTGAATTGTTCTATTTTTCCATTCAACTACTCCATTTTGTTATGGAGTTTTGGCTACTGAATACTGTCTCTTTATTCCATGATCTTCACAAAACTCAATAAATTGATCTAATATGAATTATCCTCCTTGATATGATCTTGGACACTTAATAATCATATTAGGTTCATTCTCAACTAATGCTTTGAATGCTTTGAACTATCTAAAAGCTTCTAATTTTTTCTTTACAAACATTACCTAGGTCATATGTGAAAAATCATCAATAAGCAACATGAAATATTTATCACCTTGAGTACTTTGAGTCCTCATAGGTCCACATAGATCAGTGTGAACAAACTCTAGCATCTGAGTGGTTGAGTACTCTTTTGTTTTGAACCACCTTCTAGCCTGCTTCCCATGCTGATAAGGTCCACAAAGTGTGTTAGATGGCTTTGTGATCTTTGGAAGATTCCTGACTCTTACTTTTTGAAAATTTTGATAAGATTGTCAAAATTTATGTGCCACATTCTCTTGTGCCATATCTAACTTTATTCAATTTGACTCAAAAAACATTTTTGACCTTTGATGTCTGATAGCATATATAGGTTATTACATGTTCTCTAAGCATCTGCAATCAATACATCTGAATCTTTTCTTCTAATTTCACAACCTTCTGCATAAAAATTTAGTGTGTGCCCCTGATCACACATTTGACTTACACTTAAAATATTATGCTCAAGACCTACATATAAAATATTTTTAGTTTTAGTTCTACCATTATCTAAACTTAGTGTACCTTTTTCAATAATTTTGATAGTAGTATTGTCCCCAAATTTCACTGTGCCACCATTGATCTTCTTCAAGGTTATGAAATTGCTCTTGTCTCCTGTCATGTGCCTCAAACATCCACTATCAATAAACCATGGCTTTTCTTCATTTCTTACATGCAAAGCTGTCTGGACCAACATAGAACCTTCAGATTATTTCTTCTACCATGTCTGAACCTTTTTCTTGATTAATGGAGCCCTAAAACTCTAGTCCTTCTTGACTGACTTGAACACGCTTCTACAATATTGAGCTATGTGTCTAAAGTTGTTACACTTGTAACAAATTATGGTCTCTTCGTCAAAGCTTGATAGAGGATTAAAAGAGTTATAGCTTCTGCTTGACTCTACATGACCTTTCTTTTCCTTATTTTTGAGATTATTAGCTCTTTTTCTACATTCTAATTTGTTATGACCATATCCATTACAATAAAAATAGTAACCATAAAAATAAGACCTGTTGTGAATCTCTAACCTGATTGCCTTTTATAGCTTTATTCTTTCTAGCCTTCTTTGTCCTCTATATTATTCACTCCTTCCCTTCTTGTTTCTTTATTTGTAAAAGCTTCAACATAACTCTTCTTCTTTTCAAAAATGATACCTATATTATCTAATATTGCCTTTTGGCTTTCTAATATCTTATTCAGGATATTAGTGCTATTTTCAAATTTTGAATCATTGACTATTTTATTAGTGACTACTTTCTCAATCTCTTTTTTTAAAGAGGCAATTTCAGTAACATACCTTTCACATTCTTTTCTTGATATTTTTAATTGTGTCATTAGATCTTCTTCATTTTTCTTGGCTTCTTCAAAGTGCGCTTGTAGATCTTTTATTATCTCCTTTGACTCCTTTTCATTTTTCTCGATTTGATGCTTCAATCTTCAATTTTTATTTTCAACAATTTTCAACTCTTCTAAGGCACACATGAGTTCTCCTTCCATATTCACTTTAGCTTCATCCTCTTCTTCTTCTTGATCAACTATTCTTTTGCTTGCAGAGGCACCTTTATGTATGGCCATCTTGTCCTTTCCTGATCTACCTTCAAGCTGTAAAACTTTTTTCAAAAAGGAACCTACTCTAATACCAATTGTTAAGCAAAAAATATACTGAGAGGGGGGGTGAATTAGTATATCATATATCTTATAAAACTTTCCCTTAATCAAAATCACTTAATCAAACAATAAACATCACACAAGATAGAGAGAGACACTAGATATAATGTGGAAACCTAATGTGGGAAAAACCATTGAGAACAATCTCAAGTATATGAATGAGAAACAACCAAAACACTATTCATAATCCAAACTTGTAGGAGTACCATACCCCTTTGACGAGCACCAACCCACAGGAGCACCATACCCCTTTGCCAAGCACCAACCCAGCTACTATTCGTGAGCACCAACCCCTTTGTGTATACCACACACCTATCTCTCAATGTTGCTATATCAACAAATGATAGTTCAATACAACATCTCTTTCCTCTCTCTCACCTTTTCTCTTCTAATCTAGATATAACAAATACAAATCATATTCAGCTCTCACAATTTCTCTTCTAAGCTAGATAATACAATATCAAATCAACCTCTTTCTTTTTATATTACAAATGGCCTCTCAAGCCTTTATTTATAGCTTTCCAAATGACCTTTGGTCTTCCCCCTTTGTGACCCTTCAATCCTCATGGAAAATGGCACCAAACATGGATGACCCTTCATATTCAAGCCTTTGAAAAGTCATGTGGTGACCCTTCATGACCAAAAATGTCCTTCCCACTTTTGTCCTTATCTTTGGTGACTTTTCATATTCCTCAAAGTGTCCCATCATGAGAAATTGTGCCCTTACTCTTTTGTCTTCACTTGGTGACTCTTGGTATTCCCCAAGATGACTCTTCATGCGAAAATGTGTCCCATCCTTCTTTTGTCTTTACCACGTGGCTCTTCGACTTCTCCAAGGGCCCTTCTTTTGTCTCATATGTAACCAAAAATATATTCATTAATATTAAATAAACATTAACTCATATTAGACAAGATATATTTATTACAAACAACATTAAATTCAATGGGGTCTTTATCACCAATAATGGTAAACCTTTGACATCAATGACAATATTTCCAACACCATATATTAGGGTTTTCACATGAAAATTACTTTGTGAAAATTCCAACAATCCAAAACTCCAAAATTTGGTAGTTAGTTAAGGTTTAATGTGGAGAAATATATTTTAGGGTTTTCAAGTTGAAATAATATGATGGTGTACAAAATAGGATTGTGTGCAAGATAGGGGTTTAGAGGCCTAATTAGGCCTAAACATACACTAAAAAGAGATTAAAAGGTAAATTTTAAGAATAATTAGGTCAATAAACTTCATGAATAGATAATAATTGATAAAGGGTATCTGAAAATAAGTTTAGTTTACCAAGATGAGATTGTACCTATTCATACAATGGAAAAAAGCCAAAAAGAGAGGCTACTAGAAAGCCTTGACTAAGGAAGGAAACAATGCAAAGTAAGAAATTGTGTTTGGAGGTTATTTGGTTTAGTTAGAGGAGATTAAATAAGAATTGAATCAATGAAATATTATTATAAATTATTTTAAGGACACCTAAAGGAAAGATAAGCATTGACTCTTGGCACACGATTATAAGGTTATGAAGAGCAAGAAGTAAAGTAGGCTACTAGAGAGAATGGGGAATGTGAGATTGAAAGATGGTGATTGTAGATTGAGTATAAAGTAATAAGAATAAAGAGGATAAAGGAAATAAGTAGAGTGAAGTGCCTTATTTAGAGATAAAAGGGTGAAGAATAGAGAGAAGAGATAAATTAACAAAGATTAAGAATAAAAGATAGAGCTAGGTGTTGTGGCAAAGGTAAAGGTACATATGATTCATTTTTCCATCCATAATAGTCAAGTTTGATGAATAAATCTACATTAGTTAGGGAAGAAATTCAAACAAATGGGCCATAGAAAAAGAGAGGAAGAAGCAAGAGTGAGATAAATCTATAGGATTTAAATTAAAAGAAATACTAAATTATAGCTTAGGCCCTAAATAGGGTGGTCTTGGTTGATCACAATAATGTGACCTAGTAGGGTTAATTTTATCATTAATTTAAGGGACAACCTAAGTAGGGAAAATTTGAATGTTGATTAGTCTAAATGGTTTACCCCAGTAGGGCAAATTTTTGTCTCACAAATGATGATTAGGACATTGATTAATTAGTTAGAGGATAGTATAAAAGGAGATATTTTATTGCAGTGTTTATGATTAGACCTCAAACACTTGATTTTTAATGTAAAACTCAATGGTATGCACCATGATATAAAACACCATGATGACCAATCCATAGTGTGACTAAGGACTGAACCCCAATCCAAAAGATAGATGAAAATAATTCACCAATGATAAAAAACATGATGATAATGTTTTTAAATTCTAAAGGATGGACTCAAGTATGGTTTCATGATAGGAGGCACCATGATGATGACTCTACCAGCATAGTGGACTAAATCAAGGCAAAAATAGAAAAAAGAAACAAACAAATAATCAAAGAATCAAGAAAACACAAATTGAAAGGAGAAGCAAAAAAAACATCCATTTTCTCAAAAGGAAAAATAAAGAAACACACCAAGAACAATAAAAAATAATCATTATATAAGAACACACAAAAAATACCATTAAATAAGTAATCATTTATGCCTATGTGAAAGTAAAGCATTACCTTTGGATACTTTTCCTCTAAAATCTAGAGGGAAATTGATAAGTCAAGACCATAAACTAGAAGAAAAGGGGAACAAAAGAAAAAATAAGGGGTGACCAAGATGTCTCGAAATGCCCCATGCAAGTGGACACTACCTACATATTCTAATGGACATCAAGCCAATTTAGTTCTCCTAGGGATGTGATAAAGAATAAAAGTGATGATAAGTAACATAATTGATTATAGAAAAGGAAAAGAGGAAAGGTATACTCATAAAATTGTGAGAGTGTTTAAGATAAATTAGAAAAAAAATGGAATGCCAATAAGATTGGCCAAGCTAACCCAAGATGCCTCATTCATCCAAGCACTACCTATATAGTCCATGTGGACCTTAGGATGATGTATTTCTCATAGAAATGGGAGGGTAAATGAAGGAATAGCAATGGTAACTATGAATGATCAATGTTGGATAAGGGATTCCCAACCAACAAATCTAGTAAATTGCACCATCTACAATAAAGCTAAAGGCCACTAGTGAACAAGATGATAAAACAAATAAATATTTTGTAGTTTGATATCTCTCATTATGATTTTAATCCATTTTTGAAATATTATTATTTTTAGGTTATTTTTTTGGTATTTTTAAAATTTTAGGGTTTTTCAAACTATTTTTTTTTTATTTAGATTTTTGCATCTCAACTCAACGAAGGATTACAATATGTATAATGGTTTAAAACACAAAATGGTGAGAGCATGGCTTAAGTTACATGAAAAAGTATTAGAGCATGGATTAGGTTTCTCATAAAATAGTGAGAGCATGGAAAAGGGTAGACTGATCTAGCATCAAAAAGTGAGTTCTACATACATAATCCAAATGGACCTTAGGTTAATGTAGTTCAACCCTAGTGGAAGTTACTACAAATCAACAATAGGGTTGAAAATAAGACTCACATATGAATATAATAAATGGTACATGATTTAATAAGATATAAAAGATACATTTCAAATACCATCATATAGATAAATCATGAGTAAGCTACTCTGATATACCACATGTCCTAGATGTGTTGATGATGACCAAATCAAAATAATTTTCATAAACATTTTCTAAATTTTGGCATTTGAGATTTTCCTCTATGCTCATAAACTAGAATCAAGATCATGATTGGTAATAAGATGAGGTAATAAGATCAAGATGGATTAACTCAATTGGAAATTAGGATGAAAGGAGGGTGTTTTTAGGTGATGCCCCCAATCAAGGGTCCTCATAAATAATGTTCAATCAATTCAAGTGTGAAAGTGCTTGAGATGCATAATATGCATGGGCTCATCTAGATATTTAGCACCTAATGTAGCCAATCTATATGCTTTAGATCCATAATTAGTTATGATGATGAATGGGACCAACTAATTAGGCTTAAACTTTCCCTTATTTTCATGGGTGATATTGGTATTATTTTGGTTTTCTTTTAGGATCATATCACCAAGTTTAAATTATCTATGTTTAATGAACTTAATGTATCTATAACATAAATTATTCTGATATGTATGATATTTTTTAAATCAACTATTCATTTTTCATCAATTAGTTCTAATTATTAAAGTTGAGAAACTTTGTGTAGACACCAAAAATCCACACACCATGATTCTGAATGTCATAATTCCCATGGACTACCTTAGGACCCCCTTAGGACCAATTTGATCCTCTAACCCTTGATTGAACCTAACCCAAGTCAGTTTGCCAAACTGGCTTAACCCCAAACTTTTACCTATTTATACCCTTTACCCTCGACAACTAATGGTCAGGTTGACCTCTGATAGTCACCCTAACCTTTGATGGTTAGGATGCAACTTCAACCACCAACATGGAAACCACCTTGACTTGATTTTCTAAATATAAATAACCTAAATCCATGTGTGAGCCAATGCATAAGCAAGTTAACATTAGAAGGCCTAGTTCACATATTGTTGTAATTATCATTCCTTACCTATAATAAGAGAGGAACAAGGAGGTGAAAATCATCTACAATTGTTATCAATAGCTTGTGCATCTATAATTATCTTTTCTAAGTCAATCATCATCAACAATCCAATGAACTAGATACTACATCAAAGATCCAACTTGTCACTATAGCTCCATCAAAGTGCCAAGTACTATTACTCTATTGAAATCATGCCAAATTCCACCAATAGGTCAATCACCTCTAGCATCCACCTAATTAGCTTTTTACAAGATAAGTACTTGATTTTCATAATTTAATTGATTTATTTTCCTTTTGCACTTAGCCCAACACCAATCCATCTCCTATAATATCACTTTGTGATCGCATCAACTAGCCATTTATCAACCCAAATTTACACACAATAACAATTGATGGTTGTGTCAACTATCAAAAGTCTATACAACCACCAACAATCATGTTGATCACCAATGGTCACCCTATCCATTGATGCTCATTATGGTAGTAAATTTCAACAATCTATTTTCATCTACCTACTCCTAATCAAATCTAATATCTTTTATCCTTGCTTGTTCGTAGACCCCTACCTAGATTTTTGAAGTAGACCCCAATCATCTAGCACTAGTATTAATTAACTTATCACTATTTTAATCATTTTTAGTATATTTTTTACCAAGTATCTCTTGTGTTTAATTGTAGTAACTTTTGATTATTGATGCAAGTACCCTCTATTCTATTTATAAATTTAATTATTTAAAATGTGTGGATTAACATCCCTTGAGGAAGCTCTTGCCTTTAGGATCTATCTATCACTAGGCAATCCACTAAATTATTTGTTTAACAAAAAAATTGCTTTAGGGATTTCTTATCTTTAGGTCATCCTCTAAAATCTAAAGAGGAGTTTTTTCATAATATTTTGATTCAACACATGCATAATCAAATAGATTTTTCAACCATACCCATACTTATTTTCTTCTTATCCCTTTCCAAAATATAAGCATAAATTCATTGAAATATTTTGGCATGACTAGTGGTACCTTGAGTGTTTACTTTGGGTTTCCTTTCTTTCCATATGTATGCTTTTCTCTCTATTTGTGATTATAAATGAAACTAAAATCTCTTTCAGTTTTAAAATTAAGTCCATACATTGCTTATTTCTAATTTTAGATAACTTTGAATTAAGTTACAATAATTTTATCGTAGCATCATTTTTTTACACACACTAAACCAAACAAATTTCATCAATTAGACATCAAAAAAATTTGAGATAAGGCCTAACTAGGATTTCATCACCTAGTAGTAACATTAACCTTTCCTGTTAATCCTACTTAGAGGTCATTACCAAAGGGAGAACCAGCTCATCTCTCCGGTTGAGTATAAACTCTAGAAATCAATATATCTTGGCTAAGCACCTAACACCCTTATTGCTATGGTGTATGAAGTGAGGGGGTAGGCCCCAATACAAAGCCACATATAGATTCCCAATACTAATCTTTTTAAGCACCTAAACAACTTGAAACCAACCATAAATTGCTTTTATAGTACCTGATCTATAATCCCACTCCTATCACTCATTCTCATAACTTAAGGCATAAGATAAAAGTAAGATTAAAATTAACCATAGGATTTTAACATACTCTAGTGTGTGTTGGATTTCCTTGATATTTTTACTGATTTCTCTTTATTTGAATTGTAAGATTCTTTTTTCTTTCCTTTTATCTTATTTTCATGGTTCTTACTCATCAGTAATGAAGAGACTTAGCAAGTCAGGACCCACTTATAGATTATCTAGTCTTCTCTACCTCTTCATCCATGGAGTATATCTCAAATGTTGAGAGCTCTCCTCATCATTTTGATGCTTCTAGTGTGCGTTAGGTAGTTTCCTAAGGTGACCTAGACTTTGTTACATTTTTGGATAATAACTCGATAGATTTACAACATTAACTTAACATCATGGCTAACTGTATACCCATTTCAACACCACCTACCAATCCACCATATGACATGCCATTGGGATTTTTAGGTATCTCTTCTATTATCTCCATCACCACCCAACCATTATCTACTCAATATTCTACCTTAGTTATAAACCCATCTAACACAACCATGTAGAACTAACCTATTTAACCTTCTAAAACCCAAACACTTCCTAGTCTAACTAACAATTCTTCCAACACATCCACCACCCAATATTTACCTACCCACACTCTAATTACTATTGGAGTACCTACTAACACTTCCACTACCATTATTTTGGCCATCTCCACTCCACTTCAAAACATAATATGACCCATACCTTTTACCTTACCACCTATCACTACCAAGGTTACCATTTATCCCTTACCTCTGTCTCAACCACCCACACCCACTCAATAAAACATGCCCTTTACCCAACCCCCAATGACCACATATTCATATGTGGCTTTGACCCAACCACCTACAACCTCTTACCCATATATGCCAACTTCTAAACCTCAAGAAAATTACCAATATGCCACTTGACCCCAACCATAATATGCACCTTACAACCCTTAAGGTGAACAACCCCAAGCATACCTAATGAATATGTTTATGGACAAGATGACCACCTTAGAGTCATCCATCTTGGGTGCTCATAACTTCTTTTCAAATGACCAAATCTATAATGATCCCATCCATCCATCTATACCTATTAGGCCATATCCTCCCCAATAGTAACTTCCCAAGTTCACTAAATTTCAAATTAAGGAGGATCCCCAATAACACCCTAGGGTGGTTAGGCATGCTTGTTATCTAATTACCTATAATTATGCCCTCATTATCTACACCTTTTCCATGTCCCTAGCCATTTTGACATTGGATTGGTATAGTTCCATACCCAAACATTCTCTCTTCTCCTTCAACCAATTGGCTCAAAATTTATTGGACTACTTTTTGATTAATATCTCCAAGAACATTTTTATTACCAACCTCTACTCTATCCAATAATTCTAGGAATAATCCATTGCTTATTTTATGGCTCATTGGAAGAGCTTAATTAACTTTCCTTTTACTTTCCCTAACAAAAACTCATAAAGATCTTTGATCAAGCATGTACCAATCATATATCCTCTACATTACATGTCCAAAGCTTATAAATCTATGATGAAGCTTTTACCATGGCACATAA
The DNA here is from genome assembly GCA_037957365.1 of Torreya grandis. Taxonomy (NCBI): domain Eukaryota; kingdom Viridiplantae; phylum Streptophyta; class Pinopsida; order Cupressales; family Taxaceae; genus Torreya; species Torreya grandis. The sequence continues at coordinate 2,815,923 of JARHVA010002023.1, forward strand.
GTTATAAAACATAGCCATTGATGAAGGGAAGGTAAAACTAAAAAATAATAACTCCACCTACAAAACCAATGATGATTCTTCTTCCAAGCCTAACAACCAATCCAATACAAATACTAGGGGCAAGGGAACTATGAATGCATTTGTTCTTAAATCCACTCCCCCACCATCAGTTAACCAACCAAATTCCTCTAGTTCCTTAAAGAAAAATATGAAGAACCAAAACTGTGGCAACCAAAAGCAATTCACTCCAATTGGAGAATATTATGCTTCAATCTTAGAGAAGTTATTGAAAGTGAATATCATTCAACTTCCTTCTATCAAACCCCCTTAGCAATTTGATTCCTCTCATCTTGCACCTAGTTGGTACAATGAGAATGATCTGTGTGCCTTGCATTGGGTAATAGGATATGATGTTAGTAGGTGTAATAGCTTCAAGAGCCTTGTATAATTCCTCATTTACAAGGGGTAGATCACATTGGAAAACCTAAATACACCATCAAACTAATCCATTGACATATTTAAGTAACCTTTTCCCAACCATTTTCCTACCAATAATGAGAGTAACATGGTTAAATGTTCTCATGATGCCCATATTGTATAAATGGTTCTTGACACACTCATTGCTCAAGAACCTACTGACCAAGATATCTATCCTTCACCCTCTCTACTTATTGAGGTAGTAGAGTTACCTTCTCCTCTTTTGTAAACCCAAATTGAGGAAACCCCCCTTTCTCCTCCTCCACTTATCAAATTAGTGGAGCCATCAACCCCTCCCTTGACTGACATACCATACCAATAACCCATTTTACTTATTATCAACTATTAAGCAACCTGCTACCCCTTTGAACATCATTTCAAAATAATAACCCCAAATTTTTACATCTCCCATAGATAAGTCACCCATTCAAACCTCAAATCCTTTGATTGAGTAAGAGGATGAGGTTACCCTCCTTGTGTATCAACCTATGGGCTTATCTTTCAACTCCACTATTTAAGGAATAAAACCAACCTACAAACCATTCTCTAGGTTAGTGTAGAAATTGGAATTTATCTCCAACCTTGACATGGATTGATACACCTTATAGAATATATTAGGGCTAACTTATATCACTACGAAATAACCTCTAACCATACCTTTAGTAGACCAAACCTCAAATTTTTCTATCTAAAATCCTCCCCTATCAACCAAACCAATAACCACTTCTACCAATCCAAAAATACCTTATCAATATAAGGCACCTAAAACCTAAGTGACAAAATCACCTTCTCAAACCAAACTAACCAAACTGATCAAGAATGTTGGCACCTTCCCTAGATAGACTCTTAACCACCCATCTGTGAAAGTGGAGCTTGCCTCATAAAAACCAACAACCAAGCACCAAACCAAAGAAACCAAAGAGGTAAAACCACCCAATGGCTTAAATTTTACTTCCCTAAACCTTTCTAAATTTTGGGACCTTATCTCTCTATCTTGAATAAGAAGTCCATTATCTCTACCAAAACCCTACCATCTCTTTTGGTTACACCTTCGTAATTACTTTCTGATACACCTCTATTCACCACACTAGCAATACCTAAGTAGCCTACCCTAAAATATTTGACCTCTAACCCATCAACATTCTTGCCTAAACAAAATCCATCAACCAAGCGCATCACCTTACCAAAGGCACCTATCACCAAACTTTCCTCCAAACAACCTTCCACCTACACAACCAAAACCAAAAATGCTAAACTTTTACCAACTTTAATTGAATCTTACTTGACCATTTTCCATAGATTATTGAAAAATTCTTATTTAGCCTTACCTACCATCAAACCCTTTGACCCTCTTGATTCAAAACCCATCTAGTATAATGACCACCAAGTGTGTTCTTATCATAAGATACCCAACTATGACATAGAGAACTATAAAGCTCTCCAAACCATTATCCATAAAATTTATGATGAGGATGATCTATTAAAAAATAAACCTCGCATGAGCCCTAGATCGATCCCACAAATAACCACACCTACCCAAATCTTGCCTAATCATCCACTCTCACCTCAGAGTGAAGATGAGTCTAACCAATCTTCTACCCCAACTCCCCCTCCTATCCATACCATCAATGTAGTCACAAGATCATAGTAAAAGGATAATGGGAAAGACAAAGTATCCTTTCCTTGGATGTATCCATCCTTCACCCCTTAACAAAATCAAACTAATACATCTCCACCATCAACCAAACCCAAGGTATCTATTTTAGGTGCCTCTCAATTTAACCCTTTAGAATCCATCAAGAGAGTTATCCTCAATCAACTTCACCAGACCCCACTGAAGAGACGCTTGGATGAGTTGATCTCTACCTCTCTCCATCACTGTTAAGCACTAATATATGCTTTGCAATCCATATAGGTCTAACCCAATGATCCCTAACCTATATCATCCTTTATTAGTACCGTTTAAATTTCCAACCTTGTTACCTTCAAGGATTCATAAATACCTTCCATCCATCCTAAGGACCTAGATCCCCCTTTCTTTATTATTGACTACATCAACCAAACCCATATCAAATGGCTCATGATTGATGGGGGAGATAACATTAATATCATCCCCTCCCATGCCTAGAACCAACTTAACCTATCAAACAATGTCATGTCTAAAACTCTAATCATCTTTTAATAATTCAATGATACCATGGACACTACCTTGGGAACTATTATCTTTCATATCTGTTTAGGACCCCTCACACTCCCCAAACTCTTATATGGTGTGGAAGGTTAATTCCAATACAATGTTTTGTTGGGATCAACCTAGATCCACTCTATGGGTTGTGTCCCCTCCACCCTTCACCATTGCATCAAGTTTGAGAACTAAGGCTAGGTCATCACCATCTAAGTTAACTTAAGTAATTTCTTGACACGTAACATAACCTACAACCCAAACCATGTCCTCATACCTCCATCTAATACACCCTAAGTAGATAAAGACCAAATTTTAACCATAAAAGGTGGATATCATATCCCCTTCCACTGAAGAGGCATCCATTAATTCCTATATCCCCTCAGACCAAATCCCCACCATGGACACTTTAGAATTAACATTTCATCACCTTTCACTAGCGTAATATCTCTTTTTAGCCCTTTATGCTTTCCATACTCCTTATGAGTATGGCTATCTTACTAACCAATCAATATATAAGACCAACATCAGAGCTATTGTTTCCTTTGGACCTCCTTATTACTAGACCCAATTTGTCTATGGGGGACTCAACAAACCCCTTTGTGCTTCTACCACCTCTCTTTCACTTAGACCATTTACCACTAGTTTATCCTACATAGGTAGAAAAAGCTTTGTCAAGGCATATGTCCATCAGTGTGATTGGAAAGGATTTGATCTCAAGTGATATGATCATATCCCGCATGAGTTGGTCACCATTGAAACTAAAAAGACTCATGAGAAACATGGCCTCAATTTCATCCTACCCAACAAGAGGAAAACCAAACCACATACCATCACCATTATTGAGGAAGACACCCATTCCTCACTAACCTCTTTTTTTCTTATGTGTGAGGACGATGACATTATCCCACCTAACTTTTTTTTCATCAACATGATCAAAATTAGACCCCTGACTTAGGAAAATGGGTAATCGTAACCATCCCGTTGACCCATCTTGAGATGATAGGAGAAGACTCTCCTACCATTAAAATTATTTAGTGTCAAGATGATGATTCTATTCTCACCTACATTGGTACCCAAAAATTTTCCATCCATAAATCCCTTCTTATTGAGACTTTGACCATGCTAAATGAATCCACCATGGATATAAACCTGGGTACTACAAAGAACCCCTGCATTGTCAAACTTGGCTAATTATTGAATGCTGATGAACTTTAGGACTTCCCCTCTTTCCTCCAAGACCATGACATAGAATTTGATTGTTCTTATAGTGACATGCCTAGAATTTACCCTAGAATTACTACTCATAACATAGTCACTAATTATGATGCCAAACATATCAATCAAAAGCTTTGATATGTGCACCCTCATATAGCCCTTCTCATCAAAGAATAGCTTCAGTGTCTTCTATATTTCAACTTCATTCAACCTATTGACTACCCCTAATGGGTTTTGAATGTCATACTTATCAATAAATCTATAGGGTGACTATGAATTTATGTGTAATTTTATGACCTCAACCTTGCTTGTCCTAAAGACAACTTTCCTCTACTAAGCATTGAACAGCTAGTTGATATTACAACTAATCATGAGATGTTATATCTCATGGATCAATTTTTAGGATACAATCAAATCCTAATTGCTTCTAATGATCAGCACAATACCACCTTTACTACCCCATGGGGAACCTTTTTCTATAGAGTCATGCCTTTTGGACTAAAAAATGCTAGTGTAACCTACCAACATGCCATGACCTATATCTTCCATGACCTTATCCATAAGATTATTAAGGACTATGTGGATGACATTCTTGAAAAATAAAAACTTCAAAAGGATCACTTATCCATTCTTAAGATCATCTTTGAGTGCCTCATCTATTAACACATCTACCTTAACCCCAATAAGTCCATTTTTAGGGTCTTGTCAGCAAAGCTTCTTGGTTTTATCATTTCCCTTTGAGGAATCAAAGTAGATCCTACCAAGATAAAAAAAATCCTTAACATGATCCCTCCAGTCAACCTTAATCAAATTCATCATTTTTAGGGAAAGCTTCAATCTATTCATCACTTTATTTCCCATCTTTCAGACTGATGCCAAGCCTTATACCACCTTCTCAAGAAGGATGTCTCTTTTAAGTGGAATAGGGATTGTCAAAAGGCCTTTGATTCACTCAAAAATTACCTTTTGTCTCCACCTATCCTTACCCCTATTAATGATGACCAAATGTTTTATCTTTATATCTCTACTACTGATCACTCCCTAGGGGCAATGCTTGCTCATTGAGATGACTAACACAAAAATTAAATCATCTACTACATCAGCCACATGCTTTTAGAGTATGAGACTTAGTATACCCATAATGAGAAGCTTTACTTAGATATAATATTTATGGCCACCAAACTTTGCAACTACCTTCTAAACCCTAAAACCTATGTCATATCCAACACCAAACCATGTAATTACATGCACTCCAAGCCATACCAAAACTAATGCATGGCTAAATGGCTGATGATTTTAGCAAAGTTTGACCTTGAGTTCCTTTAACAAAATCCAATTAAGGGGAAATTCATTATCAACCAATTGGCCTAAGCACCATTAGTAGACAACCAACCTCCTCTTGAGTTCCCTAATAAGTCCATCATAACCCTCTCTCAGGCAGAATTCACCTATCAAGTCACCATGATCTTTTATGGATCAAAGTTTTGGTATGGTGGTGGAGCTAGTATCATCCTTATCCCCTTTGATAGTGAGCCTTTTCCTTTGTCCTTCAAGATTGATTTTGAATGTACCAATAATATGGTTTAGTATGAATCCCTAAGAGTCAAAACAATCAACATTTTTGGTGACTCCCAACTTATGATCATTCAAATCAATAGCTTGTACTAGTGTAAGAATGATGTTTGGCAACAATACAAGAAACTAGTTGATGAAATCTTAGCATCATTTGAACACTACTACATATAATCAACCCCATGATATACTAATAAGTTTTCCAACACCATTGATTCCCTTACTTCTTGAATGCCATTTTCACCTTTTGATTCAAAGCTATCTATCATGATCCCTAGACTCACCCAGCCTTTCTATGTCAAACTAGATTCTCTCAGAATTTTTAATGTGGAGACCCAAACTGACCTGTGGTATCAACAAAACTTTGACTACCTTATTTCCATCATTCCTTTTGCCCTTTGTAGGAATTCTCAAATAATATTTATCTAGATTACCTCTCATTATACCATTATGAGATGAATTATTTATAAGCATGACTTTGATGGTCTTCTCTTCTATTGCTTATGTAGTCATGAAGCCTCTCATGATATCAAGGAAACATGCAATGGTATTTATAGGGGATACTTTAGTGGCCTCATTTTAGCTAAATGTATCCTTTGCCTCAGCTATTACTATCCTACCCTTAACTAAGACTATTATGATTATCTGAAAATGTGTGTTAAGTGTCAGCAACACACTAATTTGTATCACACACAAAACCATAGTCTTCATATTTCTACCAATTTATGGCTTTTTTCGTAGTGAGTCTAGATTTTATTGGTGAAATTAACTCCCATTCCTTGTAATGACACCATTATATCATCACTATGACTAAATATTTCACCAAATGGATAGAAGCTATCCCTTTAATCTCAACCAAAGTAGAAAAGATTGTCAACTTTATCAAGCATCATATCATCTACCATTTTGATGTTCCTCATAATATTATCATGGATAATTGTAAATCCTTTAAAAATAATCAAGTCTAAGGTTTATGTGATAATTTTATCATAACGTTAAGCTTCTCCTCGCCCTATCACCCATAAGAAAATCTACAAGATAAGGCCTTTAAAATAACTCTTAACAACATCCTAACTAAAATGCTCAATGCATCTAGTTAGGATTGGCATTCAGACATCCCATTTACCTTATGGTCATATCACACTAGCATTAGAACCCCTATTGGGGCTACCCCTCTTTATATTGTGTTTGGAGTGGAGGCCATCTTGCCTCGCAAAGTCCAAATCCCATCTCTTTGCATATCTTTATAGGATATCAAATCTAAAGATGATTATCATCAACACCATTTATCTCAACTTTAGATACTTGACAAGTTTCATTTAATAGCCCTTACCCATATCCATGTCTATCCATAATGCTTCAATTTCACCTATAACATATACCTCAAAGTATGAGAATTCAACATAGGAGACCTCATCCTAAAATAAAACCAACATGCCACTAATATGGAGAAAATCAAGTGGGGAAAGTTTTCTTTCAATTGGCTTGGACCCTATATCATAACCCACAAGTATGGATCAGGGGCTTCCCATTTGTCTTCTCTCAAAGGTAACCTAGATCTTGATCCCCTCAATGCTTCACATCTACATCCATTCTTTTGTTAATAAAGATCAAGTTCACCTTTTATTTAACTTAAAATCATCCTTTTCTTTCAAACAAATTAATCTACCTATTTTAGGGATAATTGATTAAAAATGAATCATGTGATCATCCATCACAGTCATAGCCTAATCTTGAATAATGGGTACCAAAGCTCTACCCATGGCATCATTCTCATGGTAATTTTCACTTCTTTCACAAGATGGATTCCCATGATCATTGTCACCAAAAATTCTTCACACCTAATCAACATTATTGCGATTTAGTTTTGCCTTCATAAAGGTGAACCCTTAAGCTTATATAAGTAAGTCAATGCCTAGAAAAATCAAAAACTAAAAATTCCTATCAATCGTGGGTCATTCTTAGCATTCATAGACTGATCCCTTGAAGGATAGTTGTTGAAAAATGAATTTTTAATTACCATAACATAAGGTGGACTACTCCCTTGAAGGACAACTATCAAAAATTATTTAACAAAGAAAATAAACTTAAACCACTCCCTTGAAGGATGGTTGAGTAAAGAATTTTTTAAAGGCATAGTAATTAATTAGAAGCTTCTCAAATTTATTAGATTCCCATATACAAAAATAAATCAAAATACCCATTATCATAATCACAACAAAATCAAAATAATCTTGAAAGCCCCAATCATCTCTCAAATAACATAATAAGGTGGAAACCACAATCAACTTTCACAAGTAGACTTCCCACATTGATCAGTATATACTTTACATGACATAGACTTTTTTATACTAATTCTTTGGACACCTATAGACGAGGCATGTTAGTCTCACAATAAGCTTCCATTTTCACCCATCTCCCTTTTACTCATTATAAGTAAGGTATTTTGGGCTTATTTAACACTGTGGCCAAGACACCTTTTTACCAACTAAAGAATGTTAATGAAAAGCACTTTAAGGGATTATGTTCATTAAGCCAATCCAACTTCAATTTTGTTTTAGTCCTTGTTAATGAAGAAGAATCATGCCCTCTTCTTATCTAGTCATGACTAGTTGATATTTCATTAAGGCATTTGTCTCTTGATTACATTCCTTGTTGTCCCATCTAGTGTTGTTAATTAAACCACCTCATGAATTTTATCTTAAAAAAACTTAACAAAAAGCATAGACATAACCATAATAAGCATGATAATATCATAACATTCATAAGAAATTAAAGGAACCAAACATTTTCCACCACATGTTAAATCTAACTAATGTAATATATACTCATTAAACTGTAGCATGTCATAAGCATTAACCATAAATAAAATACATCTCATGCCTAGATAGGTGAGTCTACATCAGTGTCTAGAATCCATAACATAATCATAATCCATAGTTTTCCTTATCTATCTAGCTATATACACTACCTAATGCCTTATTGTTACCACATTGGCACTACCTACCAAGCTAGCTATGTAATCACCCCATCGAGGATCTTTTAGACACTGTGTCAAAACTATGGCCTCATAATATCATAGCTCCTCCACTATAGCTAGGTATCATGCTATGGGGATTATGTTTGGTGGCCCTATTTATCATGCAATTTCTCCTCCTATGTAACCAATGTGAGTGAAGACCATGCCTAGTCCCTATCACCTATGAGAGTAAAAACTTGACCATATAAGGTAGAAATTTGACCCTGTAAGGTGGTCACCTTCCCCTATAGTGCTATAACCTATACCTATGTAGTGGTTAAATCTGCTCCTACTTATCCATCAGGGCCAACCAAATCCAAAACCATCAACTTCACACCTCCATCATCCCAACTAATATTTTATAACCCATATAAAGGCTAATACCATGCCATCTACCCATCTTGAAAGTTGACATCATCAACCTATGGCCTAGAGGGTGACTCATAATATAACACAGTAGGCACATGATGTAGATGTAGCAATAATATCTTTGAATCTTCTCACTTGTACCTAGGGAATGGACTTATAATGTCTTGTATAAGTCCAAATCACCTCCTCACCCTATAAAATGGGATGCGTTATACCTCCCCATCCTACCTACCAAATATCCATCTATATCTCTAAAGGGAGAGTGTCTACCTCGTATAGCCAGGGGATACTAGAAACTAAACTACTAGTGCACTCAATACACCCCTGAACCACTCCACATTGTGTGTACCACATCCTATAACCTAATATAAAAAAATCACCCCTCCACCACATAAATATGATGAGGAACTCTATCTATGTGTACCTTACCAATGACAATCCCACTGACCATAGTACTCAGATATGGTCATAAGCCAAACAATATAGAACTTGGCCAACACTAATACCATACCTCTTATGGGCCCTAAACCCACAAAAATCTTATATATCTATACTAGGATAACATGCACCCAACTGAATATAGTCTACCCCAATAGTATCTCCATTAACACATCAAATAACAAGTATGGAAACCTCTTATTACTCAAGTTGGTAAGCAAAAAGCATGAAATGGTAATTTTAAGCATGGTCATGAGTCTCCCCTTAAATTTAGCCCTCTAATATAAATTAATGTACCTAAACCCCCCCACATGCCATCTGACCTAATCAATGTCATCTCCATATAAAAGTTCCATGAGCTCATCTTGCTATATGTGGCAGATCATATGACCTCAAAGTGAAAGCCATGTAATCCTATGTACATCCTTTTGTAATATATTCATATCATCAATTAAAAACTCTCAATGAGTGCTATGACCATGGATACATCCAAAGGCACATGTTTATAATGCCTCATTGCTCCCAACCCCACCTCCTCTATGTGGGCCTAGTCGACTAGGGTCATCCACTGTTGGATCTCTATGAAGATATGTGACACTCGATAATGCATATATATCTTCTCCTTAGCCTACACCAATTCAAAAACATGGCTTAGTCACCTATACCATTATCACCTACCCTATACTTTAAGTAACTAACCTATTTCCTTATCCATCCTACCCATCTACCTAATACTCACTAAAATTTCCCTCTAAACCTATAACACAAGCCTACGCCTAGCAAACAAACACTTACTTTGCCTTATCATTTTTACACACTTTTTAAACCTATATTTTACCTTATTTGGCTATCAATGGTCATGGTGAATACCGATGGTTAGACATCCATGTTCTCAAGGATGTCAACCATCGATGGTTAGACTTGACCATCAATCTTCACTTTGGGTATTCCAAAAAAACATACCCAGACCCTATCTACCTTAAAAACTACCCAAATATAAAACTAAATAAAAAAATTACTATTGTCATCCCTACCCAACCTAAATCACCTACCCACCCTATTAATTACTTAATTTACCTAAAACCCAAAATAATAACCTTACCTAGGGCATAACCTAGATAGCTACTCAACCACCCTTCACCCCAATACAAGATCTATATCACTATAATATATAAATTTAAATGACATACCCTAACTCATTTCATTATTTACATCATGCATTTGGTCATAGGACTACCCATCCTTATCTATACCTATGTGCTCCCTACATCCTGGTTGGTCCCCTAGGTCCACCCTTCACCTTAACTAACTATTAAGTCCACTTCAACAAATACCCTTAGCGATCACTTTCAACACAAAGCACCAAATATTATAGATCTCAAAGTCAACATTCATAGAAGTTATAAATGAGTTCAAATTAAGTCTATTTTTACTTTTGACTATCGAGCTTTTAGGGTTTTCACCCTGACCATCAATGGTCTCCCTTAAGCACCTTGACCATTGATGATCAGGATTCTCACCTTGTTACTTTCACATAAGCACACCCCTTTTCAGAAACACCAACCCATTTTTACTCACCCTTAGAGGCTACCTTCTCTATCCCACCTGACCACCTCATCACATCACTATTTGTCTATTTTGGCCCAAATATCATATGTTTTATGAAACTTTTTGGTTGATCCTTTGACCAAAGTGATAACTTTTCCATGTTGACCACCTTATGTACTTATGCTACCTCATGCATACCTAACCTTCTTATGTCTTATTTATAGAATTTCCTACCTCAGATACCCATGACACTTGACTAGTTTGTGTTTTCATCAGTAGCACTTCCTACCTTGGATACCCATCAAAACAAAAATATCACTTAGGAGAATTTCACATGTACCCAAACATCATTCTTAAATTTAGTTATGTATTCCACTTTTTCATTACCTTCCTAACATCAACCATTATTGTTATCAACTATGGTAACCTAGTTTATGCAAGATCTTAACTATCACACTTTTGATCCCTCTTTATGCACCTATTTGTGCGTTAGTGCCCAACCTATCATCTACCTTGATGACATCCACATTAATTTCCACATTCATCCACCATATCAAACCTACACCTAATTCTATTTTACCCCATTGACTCTTAGTTTGAGGGGGAATACTTCCTCCCATACTTGAGGTAGTTGGACCTTTGACCAATATTAGTTTTTTTATAGCTTATTGATTCAATTTTCATAAATAAAAAAGGGAAAAATGTAGACACTATAAATCCTCACATCATGATTTTGAATTTCATCATTCCTTAAA